>SJXQ01008306.1:98487-324882 GCA_006408695.1 Aepyceros melampus | reverse complement strand
TTCAGTCGTGTCCAGCTCTGTGCAGCCTTATGGACTGTAGCCCTCCAGGCTCCTCTGTCCATGGGATTCTCCAGGCAAGAACAGTGGAGTGGGTTGCTGCACCCTCCTCTATATATTCCCGACCCCCCGAATCTGCATCTTTTAAATCTCCTTCATTGGCAGGTGGATTCTTTACCAGAAGCCCCTAGATCCACTTTTTAATTCTCAATTCCATGCCCTTCCCACTGTGTTCCTTGAACTCACACCTGGCCCTGAGGCTCTGGTCGAACCACACATCCACCTTCCCAAGCTCTTGCCTTGGTCTTGCTTTATCCTTGCCATTCCTGTCCATCTCACATCACTGCACGTTTCTGAGCTCCCCACATACCCACCATTTTCACCTAACAAGTCTCAGTTCAGTTCAGTTGCACAGTCGTGTCCGACTCTTTGCGGCCCCATGGACCACAGCACATCAGGCCTCCCTGTCCGTCGCCAACTCCTGGAGTCTACTCAAACTCATGTGCATCGAGTCGGTGATGCCATCCAACCATCTCATCCTCTGTTGTCCCCTTCTCCTCCCACCTTCAATCTTTCCCAGCATCAGAGTCTTTTCAAATGAGTCAATCTTTGCATCAGGTGCCCAAAGTATTGGAGTTTCAGCTTCAACATCAGTCCTTCCAATGAACACCCAAGACTGATTTCCTTTAGGATGGACTGGTTGTATCTCCTTGCAGTCCAAGGGACTCTCAAGAGTCTTCTCCAATACCACTGTTCAAAAGCATCAATTCTTTGGTGCTCAGCTTTCTTTATAGTCCAGCTCTCACATCCATACATGACTTGACCTTTGTTGACAAAGTAATGTCTCTGTTTTTTAACATGCTGTCTAGGTTGGTCATAACTTTCCTTCCAAGGAGTAAGCGACTCAAACTCATGTGCATCGAGTGGTGATGCCATCCAACCATCTCATCCTCTGTTGTCCCCTTCTCCTCCCACCTTCAATCTTTCCCAGCATCAGAGTCTTTTCAAATGAGTCAATCTTTGCATCAGGTGCCCAAAGTATTGGAGTTTCAGCTTCAACATCAGTCCTTCCAATGAACACCCAAGACTGATTTCCTTTAGGATGGACTGGTTGTATCTCCTTGCAGTCCAAGGGACTCTCAAGAGTCTTCTCCAATACCACTGTTCAAAAGCATCAATTCTTTGGTGCTCAGCTTTCTTTATAGTCCAGCTCTCACATCCATACATGACTTGACCTTTGTTGACAAAGTAATGTCTCTGTTTTTTAACATGCTGTCTAGGTTGGTCATAACTTTCCTTCCAAGGAGTAAGCGTCTTTTAATTTCATGTCTGCAATCACCATCTGCAGTGATTTTGGAGCCCAAAAAAATAAAGTCTGACACTGTTTCCACTGTTTCCACATCTATTTGCCATGAAGTGATGGGACCAGATGCAATGATCTTAGTTTAGAAACATATAAATCTTCATTTATTACCAGGACCATCCCATACCATAGCAGCTTTAGTACAGAAGTATTATCCATGTCTTGTCTCCCTGCAGGACTTTCCTTCCTGAGGATGGGAATCTTTTCCCATGCTCCTATCCCTCTCAGTACTTCTCAAGGAAACTTGAATTAAGTGAATGCAACAACCTTTAGGCTACATGTTCCAACAACCAGGCAGTCATTCAACCAGTGTTTATCGATTCTCCAGTACTCTGCTAGATCCTGGGGACGCAGCAGAGAACAAGGGAAAGGTGGTCTGTCTGTGCTCTCAGAGTTTCGAGTCTAGAGTTCTAGACTACTCGACTTGTGTTACTAGTCTAAGGGCCGTGCTGAGCATGTATGTCGGGTTCCTTACTGAACTAGGCTGGAGACAGTCCCAAAGGAGAACTTCTGAGATCCTAATATCTCGCAGAGCTTTACTCTTTCCATTTTGGCTTCTAGCTATTTTTCTCTCAGTTAGAAGCCATGCGATTCCATGGAAGGCTGGGCTGGGAAACAAATTCAAAATATAGACTTATACAGAAGCCCCTTACTCCAAAACCTAAGTCCTTGTTAGTGGGCCAATTCTGTTTCCTGGGCTCATTCTGCTCTCTCATCTTTCTCACTTAATACTGTTGTTCAGTTGCCAAGTTGCGTCTGACTCTTTCCGACCCCATGGACCCTCAAAACATCATGCAGATAGCTTTCTGAGGGGCCTTCTCCAATTTTCTGTTAATCATCCCCAAGGAACTGCATTTTTTTTCTAAAAAGACTTACTCTTTCAGAGCAGTTGAGGTTCACAAAAAAATCTGAGAAGAAGGTACCGAGATTTCCCACACATTCCCTGCTCCAGACATAGTACATTTGTCCCAAAGGTGAACCCTCATTGATACATCATAGTCACTAAACGTCCATAATGTTCCCTGTTGGTAATGTACATTCTAGATGTTTGGGCAAATGTGTAATGACTTGTGTGTGTCTGTGTGTTGGTCTCTAAGTCATGACCAGCTCTTTTGTGACCCCATGGACTGTAGCCGGCCAGACTCCTCTGTCCATGAGATTTCCCAGGAAAGAATATTGGAGTGGGTTGCCATTTCCCTCTCCAGGGGATCTTCCTGACCCAGGGATCAAACCTGAGTCTCCTGGCAGGCAGACTGGCAGGGAGATTCTTTACCACTGAGCCACCAGGGAAGCCATAATGACATATATCCATCATCATATCATACTGAGTATATTCACCACCCTAAAATTTCTCTGTGCTCTGCTTACTCATCTTTCCCTCTTCTGACCTTCACATCAGTAATAACTGATCTTATTGTCTCCAGAGTTTTGCCTTTCCCGGAATGTCATAGAGTTGGAATCACAGTGTATGTATTCTTTTTAGATTGGCTCCTTTCACTTAGTACTCATGCATTCCTCTGTGTCTTCTCATGGCTTGATAGCTCATTTCTTTTTAGCGTTGAGTGATATTCCATTGTCTGGATGTATCCAGACATCTGGAGGTATCTAGTTTAAGTATCCATTTACCTATAGAGTGACATCTTGGTTGCTTCTGAGTTTTAGCAATTATGGACAGAGCTTTTCTGAATATCCCTGTGCAGGTTTGCATGTGGACACAAGTTTTCAACTCTCTTCCAATAGCAAGGAGTGAGACTGCTGCACTGTTTAATTCACTGTATGTTTAGCTTTGGGGAAAAAACACCAGACTGTCTTCCACATTGCTGGACATTTTGCATTCCCACCAGCAGTATATGAGAGTTCCTGTGGCTCCACATTTTCACCAACATTTGGTGTCATCAGCGCTTCAGATTTTGGCCATTATAACAGGCGTGCAGTGGTATCTCGTTTTCATTTGTATTTCTCTGATGACATGTGATGTGGAACATCACTTCATTTTCTTATTTGCCATCTTTGTATCTCCTTTACTGAGCTACCTGCGAAGGTCATTGGCCCATTTTTAAATCAGGTTGTTTTTCTTATTGTTGAGTTGTAAGGCTTCTTTGTATATTTGGGATAACAGTCACATCTGTTGTGACTTTTGCACCTATTTTCTTCCAGTCTGTGCTTTGTCCTTTCATTCTTTGATGGTGTCATTCATGGAGCAGAACATCTTAATTTTAATGAAGCCTTGCTTATCAACTAGTTCTTTCATGGATGATGTCTTTCTTGTTATATGTAGAAGGGCATCATCATACCCAAAGTTATCTAGATTTTCTTCTATGTTATCTTCTAAAAATTTTATAGTTTTCCCTTTTACATTTATGTCTATCGTCCATCTTGAGTTAACTTTCATGAAGGATGTAAGGTTTGGGTCTAGATTCTTCTTTTTTGCATACGCATGTCCTATTCTTCTAGCACTATTTGCTAAGGAGACGATCTTTACTCCATATATTGCCTTTACTCCTTTGTCAAAAATCAGTTCACTATGTTTATGAGGGTTTCTAGGCTCTCTACTCTGTTCCAGTGGTTTATTTGTCTATTCCTTCCTCAATACTACATGGTCTTGATTACTGTAGCTCTATAGTAATTTTGAAGTCAAAAAGCATTAGTTCTCCAACTTTATACTTCTCTTTTCAATATTGAGTTGGCTATTCTGAGTCCTTTGCCTCTCCAAATAAACTATAGAATCAATTTGCCCAAATAACTTGCTGGGATTCTGAATAAGACTGCACTAAATTTGGGCAAACATCTTGACAATATGGAGTCCTCCTATACATGATGGTAGCTCAGTCAGTAAAGAATCTGCCTGCAGTGCAGGAGACCTGGGTTGGATTCCTGGGTCAGGAAGATTCCCTGGAGAAAGAAATGGCAACCCACTCCAGTATCCTTGCCTGGAAAATCCCATGGACAGAGGAGCCTGGAGGGCTATAGTCCATGGGGTCACAGGAATCGAACATGATTTAGCAACTAAATCACCACACCATCCATGAACATGGACTATCTATTTTAGTTCTTCTTGATCTCAGTCACAAGAGTTTTGTAGTTTTCTCATGTAGACTTCATACATATTTTGTTAGATTTCAGTTCAGGTCAGTTGCTTAGTTGTGTCCGACTGTTTGTGACCCCATGGACTGCAGCACAACAGGCCTCCCTGTCCATCATCAACTACCGGAGCCTACTCAAACTCATGTCCATTGAGTTGGTGATGCCATCCAACCATCTCATCCTCTTTCATCCCCTTCTCCTCCTACCTTCAATCTTTCCTAGCATCAGGGTCTTTTCAAATGAGTCAGCTCTTCGCATCAGGTGGCCAAAGTGTTGGAGTTCTAGCTTCAGCATCAGTCCTTTCAATGAATATTCAGGACTGATTTCCTTTAGGATGGACTGCTTGGATCTCCTTGCTGTCCAAGGGACTCTCAAGAGTCTTCTCCAACACCACAGTTCAAAAGCATCAATTCTTTGGTGCTCAGCTTTCTTTATAGTCCAATTCACATCCATACATGACTACTGGAAAAACCATAGCTTTAACTGTATGGACCTTTGTTGGCAAAGCAATGTCTCTGCTTTGTAATATTCTGTGTAGACTGGTCATAACTTTTCTTCCAAGGAGCAGCATCTTTTAATTTCATGGCTGCAATCACAATCTGCAGTGATTTTGGAGGCCCCAAAAATAAAGTCTGCCACTGTTTCCATTTTTTCCCCATCTATTTGCCATGAAGTGATGGGACTGGATGCCACGATCTTAGTTTTCTGAATGTTGGGCTTTAAGCCAACTTTTTCACTCTCCTCTTTCACTTTCATCAAGAGGCTCTTTAGTTCTTCTTTGCTTTCTGCCATGAGTGAGGTGTCATCTGCATATTTCATTTGGGGGAATGCTAATGTAAATGGTATTATGTTTTTAAGTCAAATTCTACTTGTTCATTTCCATTATATAGTTAAGTGACTGACTTTTTATTAACCTTGTATCATGCAACCTTGATATAATCACTTTTTAGTTCCAAGAGGTTGTGTGTGTGTTTTCATGCTCTTAGATTTACACAGTGGTCATGTAATCTGTGAACAAATACAGATTTGTGCACTCATTCTCAATGTGTATATCCTTTTATTTTCTTTCCTTTTTTTTTTTTAACTGCATTAGTAGAACTTTCAGTGTAATGTTGTAAAGGACTTATAAGAAGGGACATTCTTGCCTTGCACCTGATCTTAGTGGAAAAGCTCTGAGTTTTTTTTTATCATTGAGTGCAATGTTAGCTATAGGTTTTCTGTACATAATCTTCATCAAGTTGAAGAAGTTCCCCTCTATTCCTAGTGAACTGAGAGTTTGTTCATAAAGGAGTGGTAGCAACTGCATTGTACATCAAAAAAAAAAAAAAACACATTCCAGTACTGTCATCCTGATTCCTGGAGACATTCCAGTATACAAAGAAAAAGAGAATAATCATAGTACTGCCTTGAAAAAAAATTCATAGGGATTTCTAAACATGAGGAATTGAACTTCCATATTTCTTCCATCTCTCTCTAAAACTCCACTAAAATGATAGGAAAAGACTGAAAAAAGAAGAAATAAAAACTATGAAGGCATCAACCAAGAAGAGTTCTGACAGTAACCTAAGAGAGGTCAATCATTTGCTGGAGCATAAACATAAAACTTAAGTAGCAACTGACTTAGCAGAGGAGAAGGTTAAAAACTAGGTGCCTGTTGAAGGGGAAACCAACAAGAAGTAAGACAATTAGCACAACAAAACTCCAAAAAAACTGAGAGCTGGAGGTACTGAAAAAGTTGTTCTAGGTTGTAGTGAGGGACACTTTCGATCCTGGATCTTTTCCATTTTTTTCCACCACAACCGTCATGGTGTGGAAAGTCTCTGCCGCAGCCCCCAAGCTTCACTATAACCAAAAGCTTCTGGACTTAGGAACATCTTGCAGATCGAAGAGCATGGCTAAAGAATTCTGACAAAAATAGAAGGATCAGGTGAAAGGCTACCTAATGAAAACTGATCCTACTACAGCTCATTCTTTTACTGATCAGAATGATATCACATTGCCAGGCCAGATAAAATTACTGATGAGGAATTCTGCTAGAACCAGCATTGTCTTCCACAAAATTAAAGCAGACATTCATATTAACATATGAAATGATGAGCCTATGTATGTCATTTATGTTTTCAAGCAATTAACCTGATTATAACTTAAAGTTCTCTCATTGCATCAGCTTGTCCAGAGGGAGGCCTCTAGAATTCTACCTCCCTGTTGACATTAGTGATTAGGAGGCTACGCGAGGTCTCCAAGAAACAAACAGATCTCTCACTTTACTCGGAAAAAATTCCACAACAGGAGCAAGAGAGACCCCATTCCTTTGGCAAAGCATCACCAAGAAGGTTTATTTAAAAATCAGTTAAACTGTTTCTAGGCAGGTAATATCTTTGCTGTGAGTGGTTTTAGTGTGATTGTGGTGGTTTTTTGTTTTGAATTTTACAATTTAGAAAATTTGCACATTAAAATACTTCTATTGGGAAATCACTTTAATTTTCTAAGCAAGTAAGTTGCAACATATTCAATATACTTACTATTTATTATGCCTTATCTAGCATATCCCATTCTATTTTATTCTCCTTTCAAGTTTGTAGAATGTGGCATTACAATGGGGTTTTATGCGCTGTAATTTGCTACTGTTGTTTGCATTTTTTTTTTTAATGACATAAAATTGAAAAGCTGGCAAAGTAACAAGTTAATACATAATTTAGAAATTTCTTTGGAAATATAACCTTCTAGAAATATTCAGAATGGCTTGTTAATAAAATGTTATCAGAGTGCATAAGTCTTCTTAACATACAGAACAAAAGCCATACTGTCATAGAGACAAAACATTTCCTCAATAAAACATCCAGTCTCAATCTCCAACATAAACTTGGAAATGACCTTGGCAAGTCTTCTTCAAATTTAACTGGCTTCTCTTGATTGTATTGCTAAAAAATCTGTAAAAGAGCAACCAATCACAAAATGCACTTGAAATATTTTATTAACACTAGTCCAATTGTCTCAACATAAAAAAAGCTGAAATAAACTCTCTCCATATGGCAAAACTGTAACCTTAAAGTTTATTTAATAAACCTAATATTGCAATACAATGAAACTAGTACAAAACGATCACAGAAATCTTGATATCTCATTAAATAGCATCTACATTTTGGAGATACCCTTAATTTTTTAAATCTCTCAACAAGTAAGTGAAGCCATTGCACAGAAACTTGGCAGACATTCAGTTAAAGTTAATGTGTTGATAAGTAGATAACCAAAACTCTGAATCAACACAATTCACTTTTTCCGTTTTTTGCTTAAACGGAAATCTTCAGGGATATTGTTCAGTCGCTCAGTCGTGTCTGACTCTTTGCGATCCCCATGGACTGCAGCACGCCAGGCTTCCCTGTCCTTCACTATCTCCCTGAGTTTGCTCAAACTCATGTCCATTGAGTCAGTGATGCCATCCAACCATCTTATCCTCCACTGTCCCCTTATTTTGCCTTCAATCTTCCAGCATAAGGGTCTTTTCCAATGAGTTGATTCTTCGCATCAGGTGGCCAAGGTATTGGAGCTTCAGCACCAATCCTTTCAATGAATATTCATGGTTGATTTCCTTTAGGATTGACTGATTTGCTCTCCTTGCAGTCCAAGGGACTTCAAGAGTCATCTCCAGCACCACCATTTGAAAGCAATTCTTCAGCGATCAGCCTTCTTTATAGTCTAACTCTCACATCCATAGATAACTACTGGAAAAACTACAGCTTTGACTATATGGACCTTTGTTGACAAAGTGATGTCTGCTTTTTAATATGCTGTCAAGGTTTGTCATAGCTATTCTTCCAAGGAGCAAGTGTCTTTCAATTTCATGGCTGCAGTCATCGTCCGCTGGACTGGAAGAAACACAAGCTGGAATCAAGATTGCCGGGAGAAATATCAATCACCTCAGATATGCAGATGACACCACCCTTATGGCAGAAAGTGAAGAGGAGCTAAAAAGCCTCTTGTTGAAAGTGAAAGAGGAGGGTGAAAAAGTTGGCTTAAAGCTCAACATTCAGAAAACGAAGATCATGGCATCTGGCCCCATCACTTCATGGGAAATAGATGGGGAAACAGTAGAAACAGTGTCAGACTTTATTTTTTGGGGCTCCAAAATCACTGCAGATGGTGACTGCAGCCATGAAATTAAAAGACGCTTACTCCTTGGAAGAAAAGTTATGACCAACCTAGATAGTATATTCAAAAGCAGAGACATTACTTTGTCGACTAAGGTCCGTCTAGTCAAGGCTATGGTTTTTCCTGTGATCATGTATGGATGTGAGAGTTGGACTGTGAAGAAGGCTGAGCACCAAAGAATTGATGCTTTTGAACTGTGGTGTTGGAGAAGACTCTTGAGAGTCCCTTGGACTGCAAGGAGATCCAACCAGTCCATTCTGAAGGAGATCAACCCTGGGATTTCTTTGGAAGGAATGATGCTAAAACTGAAGCTCCAGTACTTTGGCCACCTCTGCGAAGAGTTGACTCATTGGAAAAGACCCTGATGCTGGGAGGGATTGGGGGCAGGAGGAGAAGGGGACGACTGAGGATGAGATGGCTGGATGGCATCACGGACTCAATGGACGTGAGTCTGAGTGAACTCCGGGAGTTGGTGATGGACAGGGAGGCCTGGCATGCTGCGATTATGGGGTCGCAAAGAGTTGGACACGACTGAGCGACTGAACTGAACTGAACTGTCACCGTCCGCAATGATTTTGGAGCCCAAGAAAATAAAATCTGACACTGTTTCCAGTTTTTCCCCATCTATTTGCCATAATGTGATAGGACCAGGTGCGATGATCCTAGTTTTTTGAATGTTGAGTTTCAAGCCAGCATTTTCACTCTCCTCTTTTATCTTCATCAAGATGGTCTTTAGTTCCTCTTTGCTTTCTGCCATTACAGTGGTATCATCTGTGTATCTGAGGGATATTCAGGGACATAGCTTAGGATTATATTATTTGTAATATATTAGTTACTAAGACGAAAACCAAATGTAATTCTCGAACTTATCCAACCTCTAGCAGTTGAAACCACTTATGCCCTATGCCTGAAAGTTCAGTCTTATCATGCTGAGCCAATCATAGCCAGAAGGGTCGTACTAGAGTTTTCTAGAGAAACAAAACCAAGAAGAAAGAAAGAAGGAAGGAGTGAAGGAGAGAGGAAGAAAGGAAGGAAGCTCTTTATTGTTTTTTTCATGTTCATTCACCAAACATTATATGGAGCTCTTTATAAAGACCTGGCTCACAGTGACAGTGGAGTCTGACGAGTTCCATGATCTGTGGTTGGCAAAATGGGGACCCAGGAGAGCCCATGATGTGAGTTCCAACCCAAAAGCCAGAAGGGAAGGGCAAGACCTAGGAAGAGCTGACTTTCCAGTTCCATTGCAAAGGCAGGAAAAAGACTAATGTCCCAGCTCAAGGCAGTAGGGGAGAAGGAGTTTTCCTCTGCTTAAATCTTTTTTGTTCTGTTTGAGTTTTCAATCGGATGAGGCCCACCTTCTTTAGAGAGGGCAATCCGCTGGACTCAGCCTATTAATTCAAACATAAAGCTCATCCAAAAACACCCTCACAGACACACCCAGAATAATGTCTGATCAAACATCCGGTCACCTCTTGGCCTAGTCAAGTTAACACATAGAGTCAACCATCACAGAAGTGTATTGGGAGCCGAGACCTGGCTACTGGGACTGCAGAAAAATCCCAGCCCCCTTAGAGGAGCATCTATTCTTCACAATGATTGTCACCAGCATCACTCCCCATGTCGTTCTACTCTCTAGTGGTACCCAGCTATTTGGATTTAATTCCCAGAGTGCCTCACATTCTCACATTTCCCTCCTTGGCTCAGGCCACCCTCCCCTGTCTAGAATGCCTCCCCCCAACGTCTTTCCCTGGAGGACACCTATTCAGCATCTCAGGACTCGGGCTGGCTGCCTCTGCTTCGGGAATTTCTTCCCTCACCTCCACTGTCCACGCTCAGTTGAGTCAGCTGCTCCTGTTTACTCTTCTCTCCAATTAAGCACTGAACTGCAACTGTCTGGTTAGTATTTACTCAACTGTGTCCTCGTCAAACCAGCTTTAAGGCTGAGTCTCATTGAGAATATAATGAGAGCTCAAAACTCAAATTGTCTGATGTATGTGTCTGAAAGGACTTCAGCTGCCAAAGACTCAGGATCCAATGAACATGGATGAGCCCTGGGCCTTGAGGCAAACCTTCCTCCTCCCGGGCTTTGTCCTCATCTACACAACTCTTCCATTTTGGTTTCTCTACCCAAGAGTCCAGCTTTCCTCTAGATCTGAGCCCTGCTCTGAACCCAAGGGTAGAGGTCAGCCTACTTGCCGGACGATGGCTCCTTCTTCCTCTTCTGCTCCCCATTCCCATGCAGCTTGTCTACTGTGGCCTCTCCCTCCTGCCGGACCCCACCCAACACACTTAACTTCTCTCCTTGGAGACAAATTTTTGCTCAACCTAAGCATTTATTTACTGTTCCCTTTCCAGTGGCTCACATGGTAAAGCGTCTGCCTGCAATGTGGGAGACCTGGGTTCGATTCCTGGGTCGGGAAGATCCCCTGGAGAAGGAAATGGCAATCCACTCCAGCACTCTCGCTTGAAAAATCCCATGGAAGGAGGAGCCTGATAGGCTACAGTCCATGGGGTCACAAAGAGTCGGACACAACTGAGTGACTTCACATCACTTTCACTTTCCCAGTAGCTCAAATGGTAAAGAGTCTGCCTGCAATATGGGAGACCTGGGTTCGATCCCTGGGTGGGTTAGATCCCTGGGAGAAGGGCATGGCAACCCACTCCAGTATTCTTGCCTGGAGAATCCCATATGATGGAGATAAGCCTGTAGACATAGACAGTGGGCTACAGTCTATGGAGCCTCAAAGAGTGGGACATGACTGAGCAATTAACACTTTCACTGGGACAATGAGCTTTGGACTGATCATTTACAGACAAACCTACTCTAAGGTTAACTTTTCAAGTCTCTTAGTCCACAAAGTGCCAGCATTTTCCTTTTGTCTCCCGACCTAGACATGATCATCTAACTCTCCTTTCACCTTCTGTTATAATCACCAGCCTCCTTCTCAGAGGTAATGTGAGTAACAGTGTATTTAATTCAACTCAAAGAAGAAAAAGCAAAGCCTAAAAATGAAATGATGCATGAGCAGTCATTGGCCTCCTTTGATTCAGGTACAAGGTCCAATTACAAAGTGAAACTAATTTCATTTTGTCAAATACATCAGGATATGAAGTTTATCTCATGAGAGTAGTTACTCATGCATCTGAACCAACATGTTAAACATACGAGGAAACTCAGTTCAAAGCTTTTATTTTGGGTTACCCAAAGGCTTGATTCAAAATAACTCATAGTTATTTTCAGAAATAAAATTCACCCTTGAACATAAATATGGAGCATCACTGAGGATATTTGTGTTAGTGAGATGCAAGCTCTGAAAGCATTTCTAAAAGAGAAGTGTGTTTAGTATTTTGAATAAACATGTAAACTTGTACATTTAAATGTACAAATTCCATTGTATCCAAGATTTTTTAAAATCTCATCTTAGATTTCTATTTCCTTTTCTTGCTCAAGCAATTTGTAATATCAACCACATAATTTATTTTATTGAAGAATCATACTTTGAAACAAATATATCACTAAAAGTAAAAAAGCCTAAAATAAGTGCTTTTCAGATGTTAGATATCCGTTGTCAATATGGCCATGCAATACCTTTGTGTATAATATTAATTGGGACTAAATCACTTGGAGAGATAAAGGATGTACTCATTTCTTTTTCCACAACAACAGCAGCAGTTTTGAAAACACTGACAAGTTGTTCAAATCATTTTGTATTTGATCCATTTCCTGGCTCTCCCGCTGGAGTGTCGCTTTCTTCACCTCTTTCCTTTCATTTGTTTTCAGCTACTCTAACTTCCGTCAAGGGGCAGAGAGAGGTCTCTATAGTCCATCTGTTGCGATCTCCACATCAACCGAAGTTGCATCAGTTTTGTAAGTCTAATAGGGACTTTTCTCTCTAACAAGAAAATCAAAGAGATCCACTCCACAGAGGGAAAGGGTGTATTTTTTTAAGGGAGTCCTGTGTCCATGGAAGGTGGCAGTTTCAGGTGAACACAGGCATGTGTGAGCTGGGAGGTATAATTCTTACACCCTAGTCATAGGCATCACTACAGACCTATTTGGTGATATGTAGTCAAACGGGATGCAGTTAAATTTTATCCCCGTCCTCTCTTAAAGGTACTTCATGACCTTGGTTCATCTTCTTTCTGTAGGACATAACGGGTCTGAGCTTTCTGAGTGGCAGAACTTTATTGCTTAATTTTTGTTATTGCTAATGACATGTCCTGCTATCTTCTGTCTCTCCTATGAGTATGTGTAATATACGAAATAGTGGAGACGTAAAAAATGTATTTGAACACACACTGAGAAGAGAGATGATTATAAACCCAATACTAAACGTCATGCGACTCACTGTCCTACATTATTAAATTATGTCTCTCTGTCATCCCCATACAGGAAAGACACATGGGGAAAAGCGACCTGTGACAGTGTTAGCATCAGCTTAAATCAACTGTTTCGATTTTATGTAAACTGCTATTCACATGACGTTGAAAAGTTTAACCATTATATTGGCCCTTCCTTCATTCTCATGATAAAAATTCTTTATATTATACTTCAATAAAAATTTTTAAAAATAGAATTAAAAATTCTCTCTAGCAACAAATGCTGAAAAAGACAGTGAGGGTAAGGTTTCTTTGGTCAATTCTTTTCTATCCTGAAACGATCAGGGTTTGTATATTCATACGCATCTTGTGTTTGAAAACATTCTTCTACTGCTCTGTGTATCTTCCCTTGCCAACCTTCTGATTTGAATGTTTTGCTTGACTTGAATCTGCTTAAAGGATATTTGCCTTTATCCTTTTCTTATTCTTATTGCATCTTTCAGCTTAAGTGTAAAATCTTCTGGTTTGGCCATCTTTATCCCACCGGACATCACTATTTCTCTTTAATCTTTTGTATTCATCTGATCTAGCTTTCCACTCTGCAAGGATTTCCCATTTGGCTTTAAGCTGCTTATAGAATTCTTATTTTGGCTAATTAGATTTAACTCTGAAAGCTGAGAAAGGACTGCATGGATCACTTGCCGCCTCTCCGTCCCCCCAAAAATGTTCTGTCTCAGATGGAAGTGTCTGGAGCCTAAACAAGTGCAGGTCCAGACATCCGTGGCCTAACACTCATGGTATACCAGTTTATGGGCACCATATGAGTCCCTATGCCCCAACCTGTCTTCCTGCCAAATCTCCCCCATCTCCTGCTTGCTGTCTGCTGCATGGAGTATCCTTATCTGGGAGGTAGGCTTTGCATTCCACAATTACAGGTAGAATGTGTAGACATATGGAGGAGAGAAAGTGATTTAAACTTCCTTAAATTTAAATTTTCCTAGGCTCAAGAGAATTTTTCTTTCTTTCATGAGAGCAAGGTTCAATAGGAGACAGATCTCAGGAGCTGGAAAGCTAAGACGATGAAACTCCTACTTCACATGTTGTCCAGACTACCAAGGTGGGGAAATCCAAGCTCCTTACTCCTCGTGGGATCTGGATCATGTGAGAAGGAATGGCATGGCAAGGAGATCCAGACTGCTTTGGGATATACTTGGGGGAAGCACAAGTCAACCTCAAGTCCCCTTTCTCCTACCATTTTACTTCATCTCTTCTGAAGGTAACTTGGCCTCCGCTAACCTCTGATGTTTGGAGCAACACTGAACAGAATAGACAGATTATTTTCTACTTCTACTGTGAACTGCAATTTTTGCTCTAAGTGGATGACTGTGAACAATTGTTGACATTGAGTGTGCAATTAACCTATTCTATCTACATGTGCCTGCAGTGAGAACCAAAAGTGAGATCACCCTTTAAACGCTTTAGAGAATCTATCAAAATAAAACTAAGCAAGAAATTACAATCAAAAATCAAAACAAAACAATGAAACTCATTTTCTTTCAGTAGATTATTACAGAAAACTACAACAAACCCGGAAAATCTCTTTTAATTTCGTTATTTTTCAATCTACTAAAAATATTAAACTTCATATTACAATCATTTTATCCCAGTTCTGAAAGTCTTCAAAGCACATGTACACACAGTTAGTATCCATCTAAACAACTGGTAAGTATTTCAAAGAAGGAAAGTAAAATCATCATTCTAATAATTCTCCAAAGGCCCCAGAAAATCAATGAGTCTATCATAGAAGCAAAAACTTAAACTTGAGCTTACAGATGTTCCCGAGACTTTGCAGAGACTCGTGATTTCTGTATCTGGCCACCTCTTGTATCTCTTGAGTCTTGATTGTGTCTTTTCCTTTCACATCCTTGAACTTGACCTACCATTAATTATTGTGTGTGTGTGTGTGTGTGTGTGTGTGTGTGTATTTTTTCAACCTTTTCTTCTTTGTAGGCTTCCTGACCTTTATCTACTTACACGCTGTACTCTGTCAACGTCCAAGATTCAAAGAACACGATGCCGCTCTTAGAAAATGTTTTATAGTACTATCCAATTATCTATCAGATAAAGCAGCAACTATCAGCTCACTTTTGATTCTTTTTGAATAGATCATACATGCACATAGGACAAAATTCAAAACAATATGCATTCCTTAAAGCATATTTTTATTTTCATTGCTTTTACTTTATAACGACTTTGTAAATATTTTAGAACTAAGTTTTTCAATCAATATACGGCTAACATTCATCCATATTGCTGCTATCATTACAGTTTCTTCATATTGACTAAAATATTCCATTCTATAAACATAACAGTATATTCATACACTCTCTTGTTAATGGACATTTGGGTTATTTTCAGATTTTTGCTGTTGAAGAACACGTTATGTGTCTTTGTTTGCACATATACAAAAGCTGTTCTTGGACAAACACCTAGGAGACGAACTATTGGAGCCTACGGAATGTAAATATTCAACTTGAAGAAAAAATACCAAACTTCTTTCTAAAGTAGTCCAATCACTTCACACTCCCATCAGTGAAAAATAAGAGACCGTGTGGCTTTACATCCTCTCCAACACTTGGTATTATCAGATTTTTCTGTTGTGCCAATAAAGGTGATATTTAGCTAATTAAGATCTAGATATTTTCATTCCCCTGATGACAAATGATATTTAACACCTCATCACATAATTAAAGGACATGCTTTTTCACCTGTAAAATGATGGCTCCTGTCTTGTGCCCACTTTGCTATCAAGTCTTTGCAGTTTGTTATTGATTTTAGGCTTAATTACATATTCATGATATTAAAGTCCTTATTTGTTGTGTGTATTGCAAATATCTTCATCCAGTCTGCAATTACTTAGGGTTCATTAGCTCTAAGACTTATTTAACGAACCAGTTTTTAACTAATGCATGCAAATTTATTAATATTTCCTTTTCTAATCAATTTTTCTATACTGTCAAAGAAACCTTGTCTTAGCTCAAAGTGTAAAAGACATTCAAATTTTTTTCCTTCCAAGGCTTCATATGTTAAATTTAAGTTCTTAATTCATTTGGAGCCATTTTTGTACTAGGTACTTTTTGGCAAACAAGTAACTATTTTTCCAGTTCCAGTCATAGGATGGCCTTTCTTCACTTATCTCACTAGCCACTTGTATGAACTTCCAAAGTTGTATACATTCTTAGGTGTATTTGCACATCTATTCTATTCTACTGGTTAACGTCAGTACACCACTGCATTGTTGATATCACACTATCTTTTTTAAGTGTTATTCATTGATAGTCAATTTATACAGAGTGAAATGTTTGAGATATACAGAATGTCACCAACAAAAGAGACAGAGAGAGCTGGAGGCATGATAAATTTCTGGTACATTTATATTTTATGGATAAACTAGTTTTTCAAATTTTTGTTTTACATTATAGTTAATTGTTAATTAACAATGTTGTGTTTGTTTCAGGCGTAGAGCAAAGTGATTCGGTTTTAAATATGCATGTATCTATTCTTTTTTTTTGGAGAAGGGAATGGCAACCCACTCCATTATTCTTGCCTGGAAAATCCCTTGGACGAGGAGCCTGGAGGGCCCCAATCATGGGGTCGCAACAAGTCGGATATGACTGAGCAACTCTGTATTTAGGTTATTACAGAATCCTGAGCAGAGTTCCCTGTGATACACAGCAGGTCCTTGTTGGTTACCTGTTTTAAATATAGCAGTGTTATGTGTCAATCTCAAATTTCAATTCCTTCCTCCCCTCACCTTCCCTCCTGGTAATTATAAATTCATTCTCTAAGTCTGTGAGTCTATTTCTGCTTTGTAAATAAGTTCACCTGTATCATTTTTAAAGATTCTGCATATAAGCAATATCATCTGATATCTGTCTTTCTCTTTCTGACTTACATGAATTAGTGTAAAAATACCCAGAAGATGTAGCACATATATACAATGGAATATTATTCAGCCACTAAAAAGCATGAAATGATGCCATTTGCAGCAACATGGATGGACCTGGAGGTTATCATACTAAGTGAAGCAAGTCAGATAGAAAAAGATAAACATAGATATCAGTTCAGTTTAGTCGCGCAGTCGTGTCCGACTCTTTGCAACCCCATGAATCGCAACACGCCAGGCCTCCCTGTCCATCACCAACTCCCGGAGCTCACTCAGACTCACGTCCATTGAGTCCATGATACCATCCAGCCATCTCATCCTCGGTCGTCCCTTTCTCCTCCTGCCCCCAATCCCTCCCAGCATCAGGGTCTTTTCCAATGAGTCAACTCTTCGCATGAGGTGGCCAAAGTACTGGAGCTTCAGTTTTAGCATCATTCCTTCCAAAGAAATCCCAGGGTTGATCTCCTTCAGAATGGACTGGTTGGATCTCCTTGCAGTCCAAGGGACTCTCAAGAGTCTTCTCCAACACCACAGTTCAAAAGCATCAATTCTTCGGCGCTCAGCCTTCTTCACAGTCCAACTCTCACATCCATACATGACCACAGGAAAAACCATAGCCTTGACTAGACGGACCTTAGTCGGCAAAGTAATGTCTCTGCTTTTGAATATACTATCTAGGTTGGTCATAACTTTTCTTCCAAGAAGTAAGCGCCTTTTAATTTCATGGCTGCAGTCACCATCTGCAGTGATTTTGGAGCCCAAAAAAACAAAGTCTGACACTGTTTCTACTGTTTCCCCATCTATTTCCCATTTAGTGATAGGGCCAGATGCCATGATCTTCATTTTCTGAATGTTGAGCTTTAAGCCAACTTTTTCACTCTCCTCTTTCACTTTCAACAAGAGGGTTTTTAGCTCCTCCCCACTTTCTGCCATAAGGGTGGTGTCATCTGCATATCTGAGGTTATTGATATTTCCTCCTGACAATCTTGATTCCAGCTTGTGTTTCTTCCAGTCCAGTGTTTCTCATGATGTACTCTGCATAGAAGTTAAATAAGCAGGGTGACAATATACAGCCTTGACGTACTCCTTTTCCTATTTGGAACCAGTCTGTCGTTCCATGTCCAGTTCGAACTGTTGCTTCCTGACCTGCATACAGATTTCTCAAGAGGCAGGTCAGGTGGTCTGTATTCCCATCTTTCAGAATTTTCCACAGTTTACTGTGATCCACACAGTCAAAGGCTTTGGCATAGTCAATAAAGCAGAAATAGATGTTTTTCTGGAACTCTGTTGCTTTTTCCATGATCCAGCGGATGTTGGCAATTTGATCTCTGGTTCCTCTGCCTTTTCTAAAACCAGCTTGAACATCAGGGAGTTCACAGTTCACATATTGCATAGATATCACATTATCTCAATTACTATGACTTCATCGTAAGTCCTGATATCTGATGAGGCACATTTCCTCTCCACTCTTCCTCAGGAGCTGCATGGCTACTTTTGGTTATTAATTCTTTCACATAAATTTTAGAAGGATTTTATTGATTTTCACAATAATCCAGTTTAGGACTTCATTGAACTTGCATTGCATTTAGAGGGTTAATGTGGAGGATATATCATCTTTACAATAACAGCTCTTCCTATGGATAAACATGCTGTATCTCTTCATTTATGTTTATCTGCTTTAATGTCTCTTAATGAGAATTTATAATTTCCTGCAGAAGTCTTGCTCGCGTTTAGTTAGATTCATTCCTAGAGACATGATATTCTCTGACAATATTATAAATAGCATCTTGTCCTTAATTAACTTTCTAGTTGTTTGCTCTATGTTTATAGAAATGAAACTGACCATGTTTTTCTGGCTAAACTCTCTCGTTATTTCCAATAATTTATAAATTGTTTTGTGTTTTCTGTTGTTGTCGTTCAGTCACTAAGTTGTAAGTTGTGTCTGACTGTTTGTGACCCCATGAACTGCAACACACCAGGCTTCCCTGTTCTTTACTATCTCCCAAAGCTTGCTCAAACTCAAGCCCATTGAGTTGGTGATGCCATTCAACCATCTTATCCTCTGTCGCTCCCTTCTGCTCTTGCCTTCAATCTTTCCCAGCATCAGGGTCTTTTCCAAAGAGTCAGCTCTTAGCATCAGCAATCATATTACTGCAAATAATTAAAATTTTACTTCCTCTTTTTCCAGTTCTTAAGCGCCTCTTTTTGTTGTCGTTGTTTCATTTCACTGCCAAGGATCTCTATTTAACAATAAAATGTTGAACAGACATAGCAATAATGGGCATCCTTGTCTTATTTCAAATGTTGAACTTGCCTTATATCCTTGGAATAACCACTGTTTGATTGTGGTATATAATTATTTTATTTATTGCTAAATTCTTTCTGCTAATATGTTAAGGATTTCCATATCTATATTTATAAGAGATATTGGCCTGCAATTTTCTTTAGTTGAATTTTTCTGCTTTTGGTATCAGGGTAATACTTAGAATTACCCTTAGAATAAGTAGGCAGCCCTTCTCTTTTATTTCTTGGAAGATATTGTGTAGATTTTGAGTTACTTCTCTTAATGCTTTGCAGAACTCTTCTGTAAAACCATCTGGTCCTGGAGATTTCTTTTTGGGGAGTCTTTTAATTACAAATTCAATTTACTATTTAGAGGGCTATTCAAATTAACCATCTTATCTTGGGTGAATTATAGTAGCCTGTGTTTTTTGGAAAAAGTTGTTCATTTCACCTAAGTTGTTAAAAGTACGTGTGTGGAGTTGTTTACAGTATTCTCTTCCTACCCTTTTGATACTATTAGGGGCTATTTGTGTCCCCTCACTTTGTTAGTCTTGCTGGAGGTTTGTCAATTCCATGCTCTTTTTTAAAAAAAGGTCTTAATTTTATTGATCTTGTCTATTACTCTTCATTTTCAATTTCACTGATTTGTGTTCTTTTTATTTCCTTCCTCCTTCATTGAGGTTTATCTTGCTCTTCTTTATCTAGGCCATTGCAATGGGAGCTTAGCTTATCAAGGTTGGATTTTTTTCCCCTAATGTATCCACTGTCATTACAGTTGTTTTCTCCTTTAGTTAAGTTGTCATTTCTCTCACTGCTTTCAAGATTGTTCCTGTATCTTTAGTTTTCAGAAGTTTGATGTTAGTGTGGACTTCTTTGGGTTTCTCTTCTTTGGATTTTGCTCAGCTTATTAATCTGTAGGTTTATGTTTTATGCAGACTTGCAGTTTCAGTCATTACTTCTTTGAGTTGTTTTTTTGTTTCAGCTCTACGCTCCCTCTTCTCTTTCCAGGACTTTGATGACACAGATCTCTTGTTATTATCACATAAGCCCCTGAGGCTCTGTTTTCTTATCCCTCTTGCTTCTGGCTGTCTCTGTCTGTCTGTCTCTCTCAAACTGTTTTCTCTATGTTCAGACTGGGTAACTCTATCTGCTTATTCACTGATGTTTTCCTCTATCCCTTCATTCTAACTCTTAACTCCACCCACTGAGTTTTTATTTTGGTTATTGTATTTTGCAGTTCTAGAATTTTCATCTGGTTCCTCTTTATGCCTTCTATTTCCTTGCTGAGACTTTGTACTTTCTCATTAGTTTCAAGTTAGCTCAAAATTGCCCATTGAAGCATTTTTATGATGACTGCTTTAAAAATTTTGTTGGGTAATTCAAACATTCCTGTTATCTCCAGTTAGCCACAGCAGACTGCCTTTTTTATTCAGTGTGAGATCCTCCTGTTTCTTCATAAAATGAGTAATTTTTCAGTTCATTTTGGGCGTTATGTTACGGGACTCTTGATCTTACTTTAAAAACTTCTGTTTTCTCTGGCATCTACTAACATCATTCCAGCAGAGGAAGGGGGATGCCTTGTTAGCACCACGTGGGGGTAGATGTCTAGGTTTCTGCATCTGTTGACACCTGAGGGGTGGGGGCTCCTCACTGTCGCCCAGCAAAAGAGGGGAGTCTAGCTCCCCAGCCGACCTCCACTGATAAGTCCCTGGTAGGGGTGGGACAACCTCATTACCACCTCTCTCATTACCTCCACTACCCCACAATGAGGGATGGCCTCCTCACCAATGAGGACTGGCCAAAGTCCTACCTCTGGTCTGCATTTCCTAATACTGTCCTAGTGAGGACAAGGAGGGCACCTTCCTACTACCAGGTAGGGAAAGAAGTCTGCGTTCGCCATGTGGTCTTCACTGGCACGAAGGAAGAAGTTCTAATTACTGCCCAACAGAAGTAGAAACTTAGGCTCCTATTCAGCTTGCCTCTGCCATCATCCTAGAACCATGATTGGGCTGCCTCTACTTTGTTTTATGTACTTTGAAGTCATCTCTTATTTATTATTATTTTCATCCCTAATTGCTGGAGAAGGAAATGGCAACCCACTCCAGTATTCTTGCCTGGAAAATCCCATGGACAGGGAGCCTGGCGGGCTACAGTCCATGAGGTCACAAAGAGTCAGACACGACTGAGCGACTTCACTTTCTTTCCTTCTTTCATCCCTAATGATGCTCTTCTTTGGAAAAGGGAGTGTTAAAGTCTATTTAATTAGATATACTTTTTTTTTAATTGGTATTCCTCTGTTTTCTTTCTTTTTTATCTTTTTACCTTCAGTCTTGTTATATCGGTTTGTCTATTGGAAACAGCATATTCAGTTTTTTTCCCAATCTGTCAACATTTGTCTTTTTATTGTTTTATGTTTATTATAATTATAGATTTTTGTACATTTTTAACCTACCTAATTTGCTATCTTTTAAAAAAATTCATTCTGTATTTTTCAATTGGATATCTATATTTATCTCCTAAGAAAATATCGTGAACAGAAATACCTCAGTTTCTCTTCAACTCTCATTATGTTGAGATTTTCTAGACGTTTATACTTTGCAGGTTGTTGCATGCATGCTCAGTTGTGTCCAAATCTTTGCGATCCATGGACTGTAGCCCTGCAGGCTCCTGTTTCCATGGGATTTTCCAGGCAAGAAGACCACCAGGGTGGACTGCCATTTCCTACTCCAGACAGCTCAGTGTCTCCTGCATTGGCAGGCAGATTCTTTAGCAGCTTCTTTACCACCTGGGAAATCCCTTCCAGGTTGGTACGCATGTACCATTTTCTTTTCTTTCACATTAGTAAATTTTAAAGATGATGACAACAACAAGCTACCAAAGGATTAAATCAGCTTTACTTCATATATTTACTAAGCTTCCTTAAATTTATCTCTTTGTATACTTTAAGTACTTTATTTTAAACTTTTTTCAATGAGAATCTTTGAGTGGGAATCTTCTGAGGTCTTGAGTATGACAGAATATTTTTATTCAGACATCATGTTTGAATGACAATTTGGCTAGATAAGTTTCTAGGCTCTAAACTGTTTTTCTTTAATACTTTAAGAAGCCCATTATTTCTTACACCGTTATTTTTTTAATGTGATGTCAGCCTGATCCTGTTTCTCCGAATGTAATCTGCTCTTTTAGAACTTTCTTTTATTTCTTTGATACTATTTTACTGTAATATGCTTAAGGATAGGTTTTCTTTATCATTAAGGGATCTTTAAACATGAGGTACTTTATCTTTTGTTTTATATTATGGCAAATGTATTTCTTTAAATGTTTCTCTTCATTATTAGTTCTTTTAGGGAATGCCTATTGTTCAGATCTTACCACTATTATTTCTTTTCTTCTAGAAACTTTCTTTTACATTTTTAATTTCTTGTCCATGCTTCCTTCTGGGAATTTCCTCACCTATCTTCCTATTTACTAATACATTTCTCAGCTGTATTCGTTCTGTCATTTATCCCATTAGAGTGCTTTATTTCAACTAGCATATTTTTTCCCTAATCTTTCAGCTCGATAATTACATTTTGCTCTTATTTCATATTGTTAGTATTTTCCTTTCCTTGCTTGTATTTTTATTAAGCTGGCTTTAAGTTATTTATCTGTCTTTCTGACAGTTCTGCTTCTGATGGATATGTGATCTAGGGAATGGTTTTCTTTTGAAATAGTTGTGCTCCTCCCACGGTCTAGGAGCTCATTTTCCTCTAAGCGCATCAGCTATTTTATCAGGCCAGGCTTCGGCCCCTGTCAGCATAACTAGTGCTGGAGTGGGGGTGGGCTGAGCAGGACTAAGGGTGGAGGCACAGAAAACCTCTCTGAATCATTCCTCTCCCAATAGAGCAGCTCCGGTCAGGCTTTCTTTGGGGTTTGTCTTTCCTGGGAGAAACTATGTTTTTTTAAAAGACACCCCACAGTTTGTAAATCCTCAGCTGGGGGATTTGGAGGAGAAACACAAGAGGAGGAGAAGAATCAGAGGTTAGCGAGTCCCTGCCTGCTTTTCCTAGCGCCTCACAAGCGCAAGACTTCTGTGCTTCTCTGGTTTTCTGTTTGAGGACATCTGAAATTAGAGTTCAGAGTCATTGCGTGAAAGACGGGGAATTTTCAGTCCCCAGGCCATGTTTGGAGACATGAGAATAAAACTCAAAATCCCCAAGCTCTCCATTCCTATCCTATTCTCCCACAGACATGCTGAGTTGCTTCCTGTCCCAGATCAAAGCCTCACCTCTCCCCAGATACAAACATACCACTTTCCAATCAGCAAGTGTCACTCCAGGAATTTCTCAGTTTTCTCTACAGTTAGGTATTTTCTCTCCAAGGCAATGATTCTCAATCTTGCCCTGCTTGTTAGAATTCCCCGGGGGAGATTTTTTTTTTTTTTATTGTAATGCTTAAGCCACTCCCCAGACCAATTCATTTAGAAGCTCCTGGGATGGGAGAAAGGCATCAGTTTTAAAAAGCAGTGGGCAGCCAAGATTGAGAAGTACTTTAGCTCCACCATGTTGATCTTGTAGGTAGAAACCAGCAGTTGGGCTTGCTTAGTATCTTGGTGAAACCCTGAAATCACAGAAGACTTCTCCACAGCCAAAGAGAAGTCTTCGCTAGCTCATCAGTCTCATTGGTATCTACCTCCATAGCCCCTGGCCTGCCCTTGAAATCCTTTCCTCCGCTTGCTGAGACTGTACGCTGCCTTGGCCTTTGTCTAACCATCTGTACTCTTCCTCTCTCTCCCTCCCCCCACCAGGAAAACCTGAAGTCAATTGCTCTCCAATATTCACAGTCTATGGTTCTTTCTCTCCAAGAATCTTGCCAGCAAATACATTTATAAAACTACATCTCCAGCCCTAGTCCCTCTCACAAGTTCCTTCTCTTATATACCTCCACATGGATGTCGTGTTGGCATCTCAAATTCCACAAAAATGTGTAAAATAGAACACACAATTCCTGCATAAATCAGCTCCCCCTTACGACTTCCTTCCATAAATCCAGCCACGTTTTCAGGGTTATCTTTAGTTCTTCCTCCCACAGTCTATTTCCAAAGTGGTGTTGGACTTTTCTGTGCAATATCACTTTTACGTTCTTATTTCCATCTTTAAAGTTCACATCCTAAGAGTTTCCTGTCTAGACTACTGAATCAGTCTTTTGTCTAATCTTCCTTTTTCTGATACTCCCTACCACAAAGTAATCAATACCCCACAGTCAGATTATTGAATACAGGATACAGCTCCAATCATGTCACTCACAACCCATTGCTCAAACCCATTAATAACTCATCACCTGCTCACATTCACATATAAACCTCCTGGCAACCAATTCCCTTAAACACAGCCAAAGTTATCCCTCTGGTCATGTTCATTAGTACTTCTTCACATTCGATTTAAGTGGAAAGAACACAAACTTTAATAATATTTGGTTTCAAATTCAAATCTGCTATTAATAACTTGGATAAGTTCCTAAATCAATGTAAGTCTCAATTTCTACAACAAAAACAACAAATAATAACCAAAAATAGAGAGAATAACTAATAGGATATTAAGGATATAAAATGCAATTATGTATAAATTATGCATGCGTGTTCAGTCGCTTCCTACTCTTTGGGACCCTAAAGACTGTAGCTCACCAGGTTTCTCTGTTCCTAGGGTTTTCCAGACAAGAATACTGGAGTGGGTTGTCGTGGCCTCCTCCAGGGGATCTTCCCTATCCAGGGATGGAACCCATGTCTCTTGTGTCTCTTGCATTGGCAGGTGGATTCTTTACCTCTAATGCCACATGGGAAGCCCATATATATTACAGTACTGTGATATATTTGTTAGCTCCTCCACCCCCCTACCACACTTGGATTTAATCCTTGTATGAGTTAGGAGATAGGAAAGATTTTTTAAATTTTCTTTTTTGTTTCATTGAGTCATTTATGCAGTTGTTTTTCCTGGCTATGTTCTAGGCCAAGGGTTGCCAAACTATTATTGCCCATAGGCTACACCCAGCCTGGGCTTAACCCAGACTCACCCAGTCTCTCAGTTGACTATCGTTGCTTTCACACAACAGCAGAGGCAAGTGGCTGTGACAGACTCAACATGGCCTGCAAAGCCTTAAATATTTGCTATCTTTCCCTTCACAGAAGCAGCTAGACCCTCTCTAGGCTCTCTTTCCTTCCTCGCTACATAATCTCTCCCCAGGTGTGATGGTTTTAAAATATGCCCACAAATTCTTTAACGGAACTCCCTTCCACACAGAATCTGGCACACATGGCAGTGGGTGGCTTCTTAGATTAGGTTGGAGAAGGCCTTGTGGCCTCCATCTTACTTTTGAGGATCACTAAGGAACCGCCATGTCGTGAAGATGCCCGAGAAGCTTGAGGGGAGTCTCCTCCTCCCGGCAGGCACCACCCCGCGTGAATCACTTTAGGAGCTGACCCTTCAAGCGTGCTCAAGCCTTCTGACAAACTTGCTTGACTACAGCCCCAGTGCACATCTGGATGGCAAATCCCACAAGAGACCCCAAGCCAAACCACCACAGTGGCTAAGCCACTCTGACCCATAGAAACTGTGGGGGTAATAAATGCTTGGTGTTGTTTTAAATCACTTAATTTTGGATCATTTTTTTATACGGCAATAGATAAGCAATACACCGGCCAACCTACAGTTCCCATCCATAGGCCAAAGACTTTCAAATGTACAGTCACACGCTGGACCCCTGTATGTACCTTCCTCTTCCATACTTCTTAGTATCCCAAAGGCATGTAAAACCTAATATATGCAAATGTATGGTCTCTTCCCATTCAAATGTGATCTTTCCCCAACACTCCCCATCTCAGTAAATGGCACAATAGGTTGAATCCATAAGCGACAAATCTGGGCATCTGTGGTATTTCTTTCTCCTTCCAAGTGGTTTAGTTACTAAGTTGTGTCCGACTCTTGTGACACCATGGACTGTAGCCCACCAAGCTCCTCTGACCATAGGATTTTCCAAGCAAGAATCCTGGAGTGGGTTGCCATTTCCTTCTCCAGGGGATCTTCTGGCCCAGGGATTGAACCCGGGTCTCGTGCACTCCAGGCAGATTCTTTGTCAATTGAGCTACCAGGAAAGCCCCACCCCGTATCCAATCCATTGCCAAGTCCAATCAAAGTACCTGCTAGACAGCTCTCAAAGCAGAACCCTGCTCTCCAGCAGTACTTTGAAGACAGTCTTTCTTTGTCTCTGGCATCTACTGCTTATGAGAAGTCTCCTATCAGGGCAACATTTTTTGCAGCTAAGCTCTCTTTCCCTCTGATAGTTTTTGAGATTTTTCTCTGCATCCTTGAGCCCAAAAGTGGATTTGTTTTTATTTAGCCTGCCTAAGACTTAGTGTGATTTTCTGTCAGAAAATTAAACAGCTCTTCAATTCTCAGAAACTCAGATCCATCGCCTCTTTGCTATTACCTTTCTGTTTTTGTTTTTTTTTTTTTGGCCACACCCCATGGCATGTGGGATTTTAGTTCCCTGACCAGGGATTAAACCCAAACAAGGGGTTGAACCTGTGCCCCCCAGGGGAAGCGTGAAGTCTTAACCACTGGACCACCAGGGAAGTCCCTGGCTATTACCTTTTAAATATCCTTTGTATTCCCTATGAGTCGGAGTCCATTTAGTGGACAGAATCCACACCAGTGATTTTAACAGGCAGAAGTGAATCTAAAGAATTGTTAATCAGTCAAGAGATAAGAAGGAGTTAGCATGGTATAGAGGTAGTAACTTCAGGAAGCTGTTACCCCCTTGAGGGTTAGGGGAATAAAAAGATAAAAATGTGATTATTATAATTTAGAAGTTTGGAGGAAGGAGCCTGCAGAACTAAAACTAATACCTTTGAGGAAGGCATGCTGGCCAGCTGGCGCTTGGTTTCTGAAAGGATGCAATAAGGCTGGTTACACAAGCTTTGGGAAAACTGCAAATTGGAATTATTGCTGCTACTAGAATGAACTGCTGCTACTAGGGCAGGCATTAAACATCATTCCCTCACCCACTTATCTATGCTCAGAGCCTAACTGACCAAGCTTCAGGCATATGTCAACCTCCCCCTTGCTTTCAAGCTCAGCTGTATATTACAGGCATGGCTGTGTGTTTGGAGCAGACAAGAGTGACTCCCTCACCTGCTTTGTCATTTGCCGAGTCTCTCTCCACATCTCTTCATCTCCACTGTCCTCCCCTAATCCAGGGGTGTCATGTCTTCCTGGGACTATGTGTACTGTCTTCCGTCTTGTCTACCTACCTTCATTCCAGCCTGTCTACCATTTTCCGTTCATCCCTAAGGCGGCTGCTGCTGCTAATTAGCTTCAGTCGTGTCCAACTTTGTGCAACCCCAGAGACGGCAGCCCACCAGGCTCCCCCATCCCTGGGATTCTCAAGGCAGGAACACTGGAGTGGGTTGCCATTTCCTTCTCCAATGCGTGAAAGTGAAAAGTGAAAGTGAAGTCGCTCAGTCGTGTCCGACTCTTAGCGACCTCATGGATTGCAGCCCACCAGACTCCTCCGTCCATGGGGTTTTCCAGGCAAGAGTACTGGAGTGGGTTGCCATTGCCTTCTCCGTCCCTAAGGCTAGTGTGTTTAATACCAACCTAAGAAGATCTTGCCTTACTTACATCTTTTCCCACTGCTCTTAAAATAGAGACAGGCACCTTTCCTGGCTCCACAGGCCGGCTGCATCCTTAATTCTTGCCTTGCTCGCTGCTTTGGTGCCACGGTGCATCACCCTCCCTTTCTGTGTTCTCTGGCTACTCCAGCCTTCTTTTCTCTTCTCAGATAGGACAGAGCCTTTGCACATGCTAATGGCCCTGCATGGGTCACTTGTTGCCTGAACTCTTTGTCTGATTATAATCATTACTCATCCTGAAAACCACATATCCAATGTCATTTCCTCCAGGAAGTCTTCCCTGGTCCCTCAGACTAGTTCAACTCTCTATTTACATGATCTCACAGCCTTGGGCATCTTTCCTTTACAACGGTTCAGTTCAGTTCAGTCGCGCAGTCGTGTCCGATTCTTTGTGACCCCATGAATCGCAGCACGCCAGGCCTCCCTGTCCATCACTAACTCCCGGAGTTCACTCAGATTCATGTCCATCAAGTCAGTGATGCCATCCAGCCATCTCATCCTCGGTCGTCCCCTTCTCCTCCTGCCCCCAGTCCCTCCCAGCATCAGGGTCTTTTCCAATTAGTCAACTCTTCGCGTGAATACTGGAGTTTCAGCTTTAGCATCATTCCTTCCAGAGAAATCCCAGGGCTGATCTCCTTCAGAATGGACTGGTTGGATCTCCTTGCAGTCCAAGGGACTCTCAAGAGTCTTCTCAAACACCACAGTTCAAAAGCATCAATTCTTTGGCGCTCAGCCTTCTTCACAGTCCAACTCTCACATCCATACATGACCACTGGAAAAACCATAGCCTTGACTAGACAGACCTTAGTCAGCAAAGTAATGTCTCTGCTTTTGAATATGCTATCTAGGTTGGTCATAACCTTTCCTCCAAGGAGTAAGCATCATTTAATTTCATGGCTGCAGTCACCATCTGCAGTGATTTTGGAGCCCAAAAAAATAAAGTTTGACACTGTTTGCACTGTTTCCCCATCTATTTCCCATGAAGTGATGAGACTGGATGCCATGATCTTCATTTTCTGAATGTTGAGCTTTAAGCCAACTTTTTCACTCTCAAAATTTTTATAACATCTTCTGCTAGGCTATAAACTCCAAAAAATAAGAGAGGCAACATCCGAAGTTCCTGGCAAGAACTTATACACACAATAGGCATAGAATAGGTATTTACAGAATGAATAAATGAATCATACTGAATACTGATTTCAAATCCTAAAAGATGATGTTAAAGTGCTGCACCCAATATGCCAGCAAATATGGAAAACTCAGCAGTGGCCACAGGACTACAAAAGGTCAGTTTTCATTTCAATCCCAAAGAAGGGCAATGCCAAAGAATGTTCAAACTACCACACAATTGTACTCATTTCACATGCAAGCAAAGTAATGCTCAAAATTCTCCAAGCCAGGCTTCAACGTATGTGAACCGAGAACTTCTAGATGTTCAAGCCGCACTGAGAAAAAGCAGAGGAACCAGAGATCAAATTGCCAACATCTGTTGGATCATAGAAAAAGCAAGAGAGTTCCAGAAAAATATCTGAAGTGAAGTGAAAATCGCTCAGTTGTGTCCGACTCTTTGCGACCTCATGGACTATACAGTCCATGGAATTCTCCAGGCCAGAATACTACAGTGGGTAGCTGTTCCCTTCTCCAGGGGATCTTCCCAACCCAGGGATGGAACCCACGTTTCCCACATTGCAGGTAGATTCTTTACCAGCTGAGACACTAGGGAAGCCCATTTATACAATTCACCTGGCCTGTTTGTTTTCTTTTCTGCCATGGGCCTGGTATTCTCAGTATATTATTAAATAAGGTAGGGGCCTCAATAATACATTTAAATTCCCAGTGTCTAGCACAGTGTGACTGTGATGACATGCAACTGAAAAATTCTTATTCATGATGGTGATAAGAACTTAGTGCCATTATAGTTAATACAATACAAATTTGCTAATTCAATTATTCCCCCAAGTAGTATACAACTTTTAAAGCTGCTCTTCTCAAGTAATTAAATGTTATAATTATCTAACACACTATTAGGCATGACTGTTAGTCCATTATTTCCAGCTCTTTGTATTTTAAATTAATGACATATTATAGTAATATAAAGAAAAAAATACTTTAAAAAAATGCTTTATGTTGGTTGAAAATACAAATATCTTCAGAGGGTTTCAAATGGTTTAAATTACCCAGATGTGGAGAACATGCAGCGAAATCTTAGAGTATACAACTTTTAAAGCTGCTCTTCTCAAGTAATTAAATGTTATAATTATCTAACACACTATTAGGCATGACTGTTAGTCCATTATTTCCAGCTCTTTGTATTTTAAATTAATGACATATTATAGTAATATAAAGAAAAAAATACTTTAAAAAAATGCTTTATGTTGGTTGAAAATACAAATATCTTCAGAGGGTTTCAAATGGTTTAAATTACCCAGATGTGGAGAACATGCAGCGAAATCTTAGACAGGCCCCAAAGAATTCCCTAAGAATGATACATGAGCCAAGGCCATGACATTCATCTTGGAGGTTCTTTCTTTCCCTGTGCAAGTTTGATAAAATGCCTTTTCTTCCACTTTGACCTCCAGCACTTAGAAATCATTTGTTTTACAAAAGCCCTGTGGTCCAAGATGATGGCAGGCGGAATAGTGACTTCTGTCTCATATTTCTGTTGTGCGTGGTTTATGACTTCGGTTTAAGGGAGCGCTCCCACATAGAAGCTTTTAGATTGATTTCACTCCTGTGTCTCTGCTGGCCGCCTCTGCACTTCCACGAAGAACAGCTTTGGGCTCTCAAAGCTGGCGTCAAGCATGGTCCTATACCTTCCTGGCCTTGTCCTTCCCGTTGTTACAGGAACCCAGTCTTACAGCAGCTGCACGCACCTGTCTGCTTATCCAGGTTTCAGGCTTCAGCAAACCCCATATCTTTGCCATTGTTATGAACTGTATTGATTTTATTTTAGCGCCCAAACACAGTAGTATGGTACACATTATTTTAAGAAAGAAGTGTTCAAATATTTTCTAGTACTATATTAGTAATTTTTCACTACAAAGCCATCAGGCTTATCACAGCATGGGTTACCTTGCAGACCTCCCTAAAATTTATTTTCTTATTTATTTTCATTGAAGTACAGTTAATTTACAATGTTGTCAATTCCTGTTATACAGCAAAGTGATTTGGTTATACAGATACATACATTGGAGAAGGCAATGGCACCCCACTCCAGTACTCTTGCCTGGAAAATCCCATGGATGGAGGAGCCTGGTAGGCTGCAGTCCATGGGGTCGCTAAGAGTCGGACACGACTGAGCGACCTCACTTTCACTTTTCACTTTCATGCATTCGAGAAGGAAATGGCAATCCACTCCAGTGTTCTTGCCTGGAAAATCCCAGGGACAGTGGAGCCTGGTGGACTGCCGTCTCTGGGGTCGCACAGTGTCGGACACGACTGAAGCGACTTAGCAGCAACAGCAGCATACATACTTTTTTTTAATATTCATTTCCATTATGGTTTATCATAGGATTTTTTTAAACTGAAGGATAGTTGCTTTACAATGTTGTGCTAGCTTCTGCTGTACAATAATGTGAATCAGCTATATGTATACATATATCCTTTTTCTCTGGAGCCTCCTTCCCACGGCCCCACCCCCACATCCCACCCCTTTGCTTTTGCTGTTTAGTCATTAAGTCATGTTTGACCCTTTGAGACCCCCGTGGACTATAGCCCACCAGGCTCCTCTGCCCATGGAATCTTCCAGGCAAGAATACTGGAGTGGGTTGCCATTTCTTTCTCCAGGGCATCTTCCGAACCCAAGGATCAAACCTGCATCTCCTGCTTGGCAGGTGGATTTTTTTCCACTGAGTCTCAGGGAAGCCTCATCCCACCTCTCTAGACCTAAGTTTAGCTAACCTTCTTCCATCAAGATCATCCAGTTATTCTAATCTGGTATATCTAGGAGGATGATAATTGATGCTTTGCCAGAGAGCTATAAATGCTGTCTTGAATTTTATGTTTCCATTTGACAACGAGAGTAGTTCCTCTGATAGCAATCATAGGCTTTCTTGTCAGTGTACCAAATACGTCAACAGGCCTCGTCATGAATTTTCCAGGTATTTGTAATATCGTGAAAGTGTTTTCAAAGTGAGATGAACAAATATCTCATGAAAAACGTTCTTTTTCTGTAAGATCATTTTATGTAAAATATAATACAGTCTCAAATTTTATCCTGCATACAACATTACATGGGAACTTTATGCATTTATAAAATTATTTATTACTGACTATAAGTTTGTGAAGAAAGATTTAGCATACTATTCTGTCCTCATTTTTTTAAATCTGTTGGGCTGTGTCTAGTTTTCTAAAGGATTATCCTGTGCCATTTTCCTGTGCTGGCATTTCAGTACATAAATGCACTATTTTTTCAAAGAACTAGACGATGCTGCTCATTTGTCAGCCTCGCATACAGACTTATTATTATCATTGACCCAATATTTTGTAGATATATAAAAAAAAAGGTTCTTAATACCTCTTCACCTAAATAGTTTATAGCTTGCTTCAGGGATGTGACATTGCATAAGTATTTTCTACGTCAACCAAGGGCATCATCATATTTATCTCATAAAACCAAGCCACCAAAACATGTCTTTCAATGACCATCAATACTTTATATTTTGCTAATAGGCATGTCTGAATTTTAATTTTTCCAAGACTTTTCAATAAATAATGAAAGAGGGGAGTGCCAGTATATACCACACTGAAAATAAGTTAACGTTATATTTGTGGGAAAAAAAGTTATTTAAAATAGTAAGCACTACTTCAACTTAAAAAACAACGTTTAAAAAAGCTTTTGAAAATGCAGTCTTACTAATTCAGCTCAAAATGGGAAAGCGAAATAAGAAAAGCATGCATATAATTGGAGGTTCATTATTGTGATATTAGAGGCCAAATCAGGTGCCAGGAAAGTGGCACCTCTTTCTTCTTATGCCATCCAGCTCCTGGGAAACTTTCACCAATGCTCCTTCTGAATCCACGGGGATGAAAAGAATTATCATACTCTCCAGCAATCTCACTTTGGGGTATATATCCAGAAATGAAAACAAGATACTGAAAAGATACTTGCACTCCCATATTCATAGCAGTATTACTCACAATAGCCAAGATACAGAATCAATCTAAGTGTCCATCAATGGATAAGTGGATAAAGATATGGCATATATATATGGATATACCACACATATATGCATATATATATACATACATATATTCATATACTACATACTACATTTTGCGCATATTATACACTTCAAATTTTCTAAGAATCTAGATTTCAAATGTCATCACAAAAAAGAAATGATAATGATAAAGAGGTGTTTGCTAATGCTATATTGGTAACCATATTGCAATAATAAATGGAGCAAATCAACACATTTACACCTCATACTTACACACCATTATATGTCAATTATATCTCAATTTCTTAAAAAAAGAAAAGTCAAGGTCACCTATCACCATCAAGTCCTAAAATCAGGAAATTGTCTGCCTTAGAAAGACTTCCCTGGTGGTTCATATGGTAAAAGCATCTGCTTACAATGCAGGAGACCTGGGTTCGATCCCTGGGTTGGGAAGATCCACTGGAGAAGGAAATGGCAACCCACTCCAGTATTCTTGCCTGGAAAATCCCATGGACAGAGGAGCCTGGCAGGCTACAGTCCATGGGGTCACAAAGAGTCGGACACGACTAAGCGACTTCACTTCACTTCACTTCTGCCTTAGAAGTGATTCTGACCAAAACCAGTGGCTTCCATGTCCTGTACAAAGCCTTTCCTGAGTCTCCTGGATACACCTGACCCTCTGCGTCACTATCGTACCCTGTATAAACCACTCTCAGGACATTATTGACATCTGTCTTCAGTATTTGTGTACCTGTCTGTTCCTTTTGGGCTTCCCAGGTGGCTCAGGGGAAAAGAATCTGCCTGCCAATGTAGGAGACGCACGTTTGATCCCTGGGTCGGAAAGATCCTCTGGAGAAGCAAATGGCAACGCCATCCAGTATTCTTGCCTGAGAAATCCTACGGACAGAGGAGCCTGGTGGGCTACTGTCCATGGGGCCGTAAAAAGAGGTGGACACGACTGAGCGACTAAGCAACAACGGTTCCCTCTACTGGATCACAGAAATACTATGGCATTTCTCTCTCGCACTTCACACAGTATCTAGCTCACAGTCAAGGCCTAGCATGTTTGTCTACTAAATTTTTCTGAATATGGTCACAGAAAGAAAATGCAGACTTTAGCATCAGCACCCTCTGCAAATAACTAGAAAACAGAAACTGCAGAATGTAACAAGCTAGAGTCATCCATTTTGAGTAAAAGTCTATAACCCCATAGGAGCCAGGGCTGCAAAACAGAATTTTTAATAGCAAGAGTGACCTTGGAAGATCTCTCTCTTCCAAGCTTTCATGTTGTAATCACAGTGATTAGCTAATCTTTGGCACCAAAGACAGGGTCACTTTAATTGTTGTTGTTCAACTTTTTGTCAATAATCAGAAATTATCGTCAGGTTATTTAAGTGTTTAGAAACTGTAATCCCGTGTGAAATTTGGCCATACAACCTGTGCTTGTCCTCTGAATTGCCAAATGTGACACAGTCAAAAATCATATTCCTTCATCATTTTCCTTGTACAATAAGAAAAGTGGAAAAATATATTATTTGCTTTTAAGTGGAAAAGCATTCCATTTTCCAGATGCTGGCACTTCAGGAAATATTACAGCTCTCTTGCTGAAAGTTTTAAAAGGGATCACGTTATCCTACATGTTACACTCCCGGTCACGCTGTCATCACTACCGATGAATTTCCATAACTTCCATATATGCCCATTTCCTTGAGAGAGGAGAAGCAGAATGATACTAACTCTTCTAGTGTTTCACAGAGGTTAAATTTTTATCGATCAAGTCTCAGATCATCAAAATGGAAGCATGAAAATCTGCTCTATGTAAAATACTACCTTTAATGTAAACAACTTTTTTTTCAGAACCATAAATACTTCATCAACCTTTAGGCACTGTGTTTTTTCTTTTCTTTATCTTTTTATTTTATACTGGAGTATAAACAATTAACAATGTTGTGATAGTTTCATTGGAACAGCGAGGGGACTCAGCCATACATATACATGTATCCTCTCCCCAAAACTCTCCTCCCATTCAGGCTGCCACATAACATTGAGCAGAGTTCCATTTGCTATACAGTAAGTCCCTGTTGGTTATCCATTTTAAATATAGCAGTAGGCACTTTTTTTTTTTTCCCAATAGTAACATAGCATTTATGGATAAGAAATAAAGGCAAGATTGCTTCTAGATAAATTTAGCTTGGGAATAAGAAAAATGTGATTTAATAGAGGAAACCTTTGGCTAAATTGATGACAGAGAATGATATGGAAATTGGAAAACCCACAGCCACTGAGTCTTCCTTTAAATAGAGGTTTTGTAGAATACATGCTAGTTCATGTCCTAACAGAAATGCCTACTTTTCCATCCCAACTGGGTTTCTCCACTCATGCTGTCTTCCCCCTAATGAGTTGGAGCTGTGTGCACCGTAAAGCAGTGCAACACATCCTGAAAAGCTGACATTTCATTTTTAATTGAAATCAAACAGAAATACATCCACTGGGGAACAAGAGCATAAAGCAGGCTTTTGATAGATATTAACAGGGAAGAGACTAAAATACTTTTCTCATCATAACAGAGTCCACTGTTGAAAGCTGCCAGTCCTCTTGCCTGAATCTGAGATTATCTCCAGGATTATATTTGGTGAAAAGAACAGATCTTATGAAGGTGGAATGAGAAATCACATTTGGATGGACACATTTAAAAAAAAAGGAAAAACAGCTCTTTGCTTCTTTAAGGAAAAAAAAGCAATCCTATGAATACAGAGTTCAAGGAAAAACTGTTTAATTTCACTCAAAAACAAAGATAATGAAAGCAAAAGAGCTCATATCATCAACAAAAATATCTGCGAAAATAAATTTGAAAATACATGCTTTGGGAGATAAGATAAACTTACATTATTAGGACTAAAATCTCCTCAATAGTGGTGCAAATGTATTTTAAAAACAGGTTTACTGAAATACCTATAGTAGCAGTAACTTCAGGAGTTGTAGTTTAAGTAGAAGCAATAATGCAAATGGAGATTAACATTTGTGTATCTGTATATGGATTATAAAATATTTTATAAAAATTTTACTCTGCAATCCCCCAAACAGTATTATGAAAACAAGCGTTCAGAAGACAGCATTCTCCAAAAAGTAGACTTCAAATATAAAGAGCCATAATTTTCATGAAAACACTTATCTTTATGGTCAAAAGTTCTAGAAATATTCTGTAGTGCTTTGTGCATAAAGCTGGCTTTCCTATATGAGTCATTTCAAGACATCAATGAGTGGGGACTGGTACTGGGGTTACCCAGGTTATGAATCCGCTCTACTTATGTCTATGCATTCAAATGTTAATGTTGACCCAAAGCATCCTCACTGAAACACACAGAATACTGTTTCACCAAGTATCTATGTAGCTCACGGCCCAGCCAAGTTGATATGTTAGAAAATGAAACGTCACAAGGAGGAAGAGACAAGAGACACCAGATCTCTCTCTCTGCCCGCCCTCCTCCCCACTCACTGCCCCCTGCCTCCCGCATAGAAGAAAGGCCGCATGAGGATGCGGAAAGGCGGCTGCCCGCGAGCAGAAAAGAGAGGTCTCACCAGACACCAACCCTGATGCACCCTTGATTTTCGTGTTTAGGGTTGTAAAATTAGACTGTGGTGACGGCTGCACAATTCTGTGAGTATTCTAAAATGCACTGAGTACTTTAAATGTGTGAATGCATGGTATATGAATTATATTTCAGTACATGGAACAACAGACTGGTTCCAAAGAGGAAAAGGAGTACGTCAAGGCTGTATATTGGCACCCTGCTTATTTAACTTCTATGCAGAGTACATCATGAGAAACGCTGGACTGGAAGAAACACAAGCTGGAATCAAGATTGCCAGGAGAAATATCAATAACCTCAGATATGCAGATGACACCACCCTTATGGCAGAAAGTGAAGAGGAGCTAAAAAGCCTCTTGATGAAAGTGAAAGAGGAGAGTGAAAAAGTTGGCTTAAAGCTCAACATTCAGAAAACGAAGATCATGGCATCTAGTCCCATCACTTCATGGGAAATAGATGGGGAAACAGTAGAAATAGTGTCAGACTTTATTTTTTGGGGCTCCAAAATCACTGCAGATGGTGACTGCAGCCATGAAATTAAAAGACGCTTACTCCTTGGAAGAAAAGTTATGACCAACCTAGATAGTATTTTCAAAAGCAGAGACATTACTTTGCCGACTAAGGTCTGTCTAGTCAAGGCTATGGTTTTCCCTGCGGTCATGTATGGATGTGAGAGTTGGACTGTGAAGAAGGCTGAGCACCAAAGAATTGATGCTTTTGAACTGTGGTGTTGGAGAAGACTCTTGAGAGTTCTTTGGACTGCAAGGAGATCCAACCAGTCCATTCTGAAGGAGATCAACCTTGGGATTTCTTTGGAAGGAATGATGCTCAAACTGAAGCTCCAGTACTTTGGCCACCTCATGCGAAGAGTGGACTCATTGGAAAAGACCCTGATGCTGGAAGGGATTGGGGGCAGGAAGAGAAGGGGATGACCGAGGATGAGATGGCTGGATGGCATCACGGACTCAATGGACGTGAGTCTGAGTGAACTCCGGGAGTTGGTGATGGACAGGGAGGCCTGGCGTGCTGCGATTCATGGGGTCGCAAAGAGTCAGACACGACTGAGCGACTGAACGGAACGGAATTGAAATTTTTAATTAACTTGGTTAGTTTCAAATGTAGGCACAAGCTGGAATCCAGATTGCCAGGAGAAATATCAATACCCTCAGATACGCAAATGACACCACCCTCATGGGAGAAAGCAAAGAACTAAAGAGTCTCTTGATGAAAGTGAAAGAGGAAAATGAAAAAGTTAGCTTAAAACTTAACATTTAGAAAACTAAGATCATGGCATCTGGTCCCATCACTTCATGGCAAGTAGATGGGAAAACAATTGAAACAATGAGAGACTTTATTTTGGGGGGCTCCAAAATCACCTCAGATGGTGACTGCAGCCATGAAATTAAAAGACACTTGCTCTTGGAAGAAAAGCTATGACCAACCTAGACAGCATATTAAAAAGCAGAGATATTACTGCTGACAAGGTCCGTCTAGTCAAAGCTATGGTTTTTCCAGTAGTCATGTATGGTTGTGAGCATTGGACTATAAAGAAAGCTGAGTGCTGAAAAATTGATGTTTTTGAACTGTGGTTCTGGAGAACACTCTTGAGAGTCCCTTGGACTGCAGGGACATCAAACCAGTCAATCCTAAAGGAAATCAGTCCTGAATATTCATTGGAAGGACTGATGCTGAAGCTGAAACTTCAATACTTTGGCCACCTGATGCAAAAAACTGATTTCTTGGAAAAGACACTGACGCTGGGAACAATGGAAAGCAGGAGGAGAAGGGGACAACAGAGGATGAGGTGGTTGGATGACATCACTGACTTGATGGACATGAGTTTGAGCAAGCTCCAGGAGCTGGTGATGGACAGGGAAGCCTGGTGTGCTGCAGTCCAGAGGGCTGCAAAGAGTTGGACACAACTGAGCAACTGAACTGAACTGAATCATTAAATACACTCAGGACACATCAATGGACTTGGTGAGAGTACAGATTTTTAAAATGAGAATTAATAGTTGTAATCTCAATGCCAAAAATTATTATATTTTGTGTTAATATTTCTTTTGAAAATGACATAATTTTCAAGTGTGAAGTATATGTATTCAGTCTACTTAAGGATAATAATAGCATTGAATTGAACAGACTAATAATTATAAGAATGCATAAAATACACATAGATACTAGTTGTCAAATGATAACTCTTCTCATTTAAAAAAAATTAACAGTGTGAATGTCTTTCTTTTCCATAAATATAAATGAAAAATAAATCATGATACCTATGCATATATTGGCAACTACAACATGCTTTAATGCCTGGTTTGAATGGAGTGGGCAGGGGGAAGATGTGACTTGTTTTATTATTAATGAATTAGCTTCGGAGGTTAAAGGATGGAAGAGTATTAATAGTATTTTAAACTATTAATTAAAGCATAAAGAAATAAACTTTCAAATGTTTCAAAAGTTAAATGTAAAACATATTTACTCATTTTAGTGAAGCCAAAATTATAAGCATTATACCACTATGTATTTTAATAAGATTAAAGCAAAAGCTTTCAAGGCAATAAAAGCTGGTTTAAGTGAGCAAAACATGCACTTAATGTTTATAGAAATCAAACTCTTTTATCAAAATATAGACCTGTTCCAATCAATGAAATTCAAACATACTTCCTAAATGAGTTCATTACTATGAACGTTTCGTTAATTGCAACTTGGTTATGGTGCATTATTTGGATATAATATCCTAATAGGGCGCTAACCTATAAATTCTAGGTTCCTGCTGTGATACTGTATTTCAAATATACTTTCCATTTTTAAGAAAGAAGTGAAAAAAGTTCTTGAAGTGAGACTAGACACAAACTTCTATCCATCCATAGTGTTCGCTTTTAAAGAGCACACATTTTAACCAAGAAGGTGACACACAGCATCAGGTTTGCCAGACCAAAAGTTCATAAAAGTGACACATGATCTGGTGGACTTTCTGGAAAAGTGATTTGGCAGTGAGGTCAGGGTGTTTAATGTGGGAGCCCTGCATGGTGACCTTTGTTCACTGACCTTCCACCATCGAGGGGATGGCCAAAGAGAGGGACCAGAGAGTGAACAAACAAGCTTTTTCCTATTTCCCTTTGTCATGCCCCTCTAGGGTAAGGAAGGGAGAGAAAGAAGGAAAAGAGGGACAAACAGGCGGCCTAACTAGGCACAAACTTCAGTCATTGGCCACTTGACTGTGGAAAGCCATCTAAGTAATGGTGCCAATTACCAAAGATTTCTGTTAATCAAAAAATAGACATTTGAAATTCATGTTGTTGAGTCAACCAACCAGTCTGTCTTACGTTTACACATGCATTCATCAACCTTAACCAAGTGATTTTCACTCTTTATCAAATAACTATTACATCCATTAAATTACACAAGACAATTTTATGTGCCCCCAATCCAAAGCCAGCCAGCTATAATAGTTTTCCCTCTGTTACAACTAAACTCTCTTTTCAAAAGAGAGGCAAATGGCAAGAAAATGATTTGATTTATGTGGTATTTACCTAAAGGAAAGCGATTTTCAAAGTATGTGTTGAGATCAAACACTCAAATTTAAAGAAAGTGTGTTAATGATAGTTAGCACTTGCACTCACCAGACATTGTGCTAAGACACTGATATGAATTAACTTATTTAGTGTTCCCAGCATCCCTTTGAGGTAGTTATTATTCTTTATATAGATTATAAGTCTGAGGTTCAGAGAAAATAAAGAACTTTCCCAGGATAAACTAGTACCTAAAGAAACTGAGATTTGAATCCAACTAAGAAAGAACTCAGAGAAGATGAGTGGAGGGTCTACCAGCCACCAGTTTGCAAAGTTCTGTCCAGAAACTGCGTTCAGATAATGCACTCAGATCCTGTGTGTGTCAGCCATCAGCAACTGGGTAACATTCCATTTGCTACATTTGCACACCATTTTTAAAGATTGTTGTAATATATGACTAGGGCTTCCCAGGTGGCTCATGGGTAAAGAATCATCATGCCATGCTGGAGAAACAGGAGACGTGGGTTTGTTCCCTGGGTTGGAAAGATCCCGTAGAGGAGGAAATGGCAACCCACCCCAGTATTATTGCCTGGAAAATTCCATGGACAGAGAAGCCTGGCATGCTACAGTCCATAGCATCACAGAGTAGGACATGATTGAAGTGACTGAGGACACAGGCAAGACATAACTAAAAGGACTTTAACAATAAATCTAAACTAATCAGAATATTGGCTTAATCAGAAGAGCCTCTTCCTCAACCATTCCTTCTAGACAAGACTTGGTGGCTTTAGAACTCAGCGGAGAAACATGAGAAGAAAGAATGCTTACCACAGTTGGACTACTTTATAAGAAGTGAAAAATTTCAGCCACTGGAGTTTAATTATCTTAGCTAAAATTTAACTGCCACGTAGCATCCCCCTACACAAAAGGACAAAATGTTTTGTAAATACGAGTGCTGATAACTATGATGGAAGAAATACCGCTAGCATCATTTCCTTCAGCGCTGTGAGGGGACTTCAGTTCTAAAACAGCTTTAGAAAGAGGTTCTGGGCCTCCCCTTCTGATACCTCATTTTACATAGAAATCATTATTAAATCAAATGCAGTTGCAATCAGGGCACACAACACTCTGTCCTTTCTGAAACAAAAGATCAAGGATGGGTATACATTTGGGTATAGCACTTCCCAGCTGGTGCTAATGATAAATAATCCACCTGCCGTACAGGAGATTCAGGAGACGCAGATCCCCTGGAGGAAGAAATGGCAGCCCACTCCAGGAGAGTCCATCCAGAGGATCGCAGAGTCGGACACGACTGAAGTGACTGAGCATATACACGTACATACATTTGGGGATAGAAATAATAAAAGGGGATGGGAGAAAAGAGTGGGATCGTACTATCACAGATTCTCCTATTTTAAGTAAACTGTCTACGTTTCTAACCACAGCTATTCCAGTTTGTAAAACACAAATTGCTGGGAAGTTGATCTTTGCTTGGTAATGAATGCAGCCCCAGTCAAAGCAGGGTGTCTACAGGCATGAGGTGGGGCTTGGCTGGCAGAGCCTGTCACAGATTCCAGATCCTTCTTACAATACCGCACTGACTTGAGCAAGCCCCTCTGGGGCTGTCAGTAGGGTTTGGCTGACTAACAGAGGGCAGATTTCATGCTGGCTTGAACCTAATACCTCTCTGTTTCCATTGCATTTTTTATTTACAAAGAGGTGTGCATCAAAAAAAAAAAAAAACCCTAGAATAAGATTTCAAGTTGTTCGGTGGGGAGGGGGTGAGGGTTTGGCTCCATGTTGTCAGAGGAACATAAAACCAAAAACACCAGCCTTGGCCTCTTTCTGAGTAATTTCAGAATAAAATGAGCCCTTTTGGAAATTTATGCTTCTCACAGTGGTGGTTGCAGTGCTGGAGGTATGAATTTGCCATATACATCAGAACTCAGGCAAACTCAAGTCAGTTCATGTCACATTTCTGCTATTTATTAGTTGAATAATCTTTGGGAAATCCACTTGATTTCTGTATTCCTTGATTTCTCCACCTTAGAGGACATTAAGAGATTGCTCACTTCATAAGAATTCACCATTAAGTGAAACAAACCATGGAAGACCCTTTCTGTAGTGCCTGTTACATAGTAAGTGTTCAGTAAATGCCAAGTAAGATTGGCATTAACATTCCAGATGACTTCCCTCCCTCCCTGCCCTCCCTGTCTCCAGCTCTACTTTACCACCATATTCAAAATTTTGCAACAACTGATATCAAAGTACTTCACAAAATGATGCATAGAGTGGTTCTGGGAAGCTAACATGGAAATCTCACCAGATGATTATGTATGCTTACTGGGAAAAATGCAAAAACTGGAAAGATTTGAGGAAAACATGCAGTGGAATTTGAATTCTTATTCAATCCAGCCATTCCAAATGTGCTCATAAGATATGTTCAGAGTGACTTGCAGAGAAAGTAAAGACAAATTTAAGGGAATGCATAATATGTGTCATTTGTACACACGCACATTCACAATCTATTTTTTTTTTTTTACTTTGGGACATCTTAAAATGACCCTATGAAGATTTTTGGATTGGACATTAAGTTATTGCTCACTAATTTTGCAGGGTGAAAAGGAGACAAGATGAAAGCATAATTTTCTGTAAAGTGAAAATGAATAAAAATAAAGAGTTAAATCCTTAGGTTTAGAAATGTTCTTGGCTCCAAAAAGTGTAATGTGATTCACTCACATGCTCACATTTATTTAATGAAATGTAACAGACTACTAAAACATTGCTTTCTACCAACACTTTATGCCAGAGCCTAAGAAAAGCTGAGGATTAATAGCAGAGAAAAGCAGCTCTCTATTTGACTGAACAAACATTGCACAAACACTGAACTCTGTGTGGGATCGTTAGTTTTTTCATCATACTATTTCTAGAATTGAAAAATCACAAATCCCTCCCCAGCTTAGTTCTTTTATGCAACAAAAGCATTACCCAGACCAGCTAAGATGTATTCTTCAGGATTCTGACATCCTTGGAATGCCAAACAGGTTCAGTAGACACCAAATACAGATTCATGTGGGAAGGTTAAGTAAGAAAAGCCTTCATGTGAGGAAACTGTCCCATAATTTCAGTGATTTAATTTAATCTGAGTGTTTCAATTTACATATAGACTGGAATGCAGTGTCAGAGGTGTGGGGGTGAATCTATTTTTAGTACATCAACTTTTAGGGGGGATAAAACTGACCATTTAAAAAAGCGATGCACATTTTAAAGCACTATATGCATTTGAGAGAGGTCAACATCAATGGAATACATGATGGGCATTATTTAAAAGTGAACTATCCATAAAAGCATTATGAATATATTCTTTGATTAAAAAGATTCTACAGCTTTCTGAAATTATGAAAGACTCGTGGTCTTTAATATGCCATAGCTTTTAACCAGATAAGCATATTCTTCTGGAAGATAGCCCTTCAGTAGAATATAAATTAACCACAGACAAGATGAAATAGCCAGAGCTGGCAAGAATAGGAGCCAGTTGGATGATATCGATTAAGAGAATAAAACATGGTGAACCTTTAACAACAAATAATAAAGTTATTTTTATTTTAACCCTGAAAAAAGAGATATAATTGATTGGTAATATTTGTGTATCTGCTTCTGAATCGCAGTTGTTCAGGTTTAATCCAATCAACTCGTAAGAATGACTATAACATTATGATTTTCTTGCACTCTTCAAGATGTGACTGTAGTCACTTTGCCTAAAAGTTTAATTCAAATCTTGACTAATTATTTCAGTTCCCTTGAGAAGTCGTTAAATGGCTGCATTTAATTTAACCTTTAGTGCAATTTATGCTGACTGACCCTAAGCATACGTCCAGAGAAGCCCTAACACAGATCTGTGGAAGTGGATTTAAGGGTTTTTCTTTTGTTTTTTCCCTGCAAGTTCTGATGTCAGATTTATGTCTGAAATTCCACTATTGAAACTTCTCTTTCTTTTTCTACATTTGCAGGTGACTTGATTGTCTATGTAGAAAATTCTAAATGTCAAAAATTCTAAATGACCAAAAACCTACTAAACCTAATAAATGAAATTTAGTTAGTTCCCACAATCCAGGGTCAATGTAAAACACAACTGTATTTCTATTTATTAGCAATGGACAACTGGAAATTGGAACAAAGAAACAATGCTATTAATAATGAAGGAGGGGGAGTAGAAGAGCATTGAAGACAAACACCTCAAAATTTTCCTTACTTATGCCCACTCCACATCTCCTGTCATCCCTTCTTAAGTCAAATAATCACTATCTATCTGCTATTTCCTGGTCTGCAACATAGTAGCAACTAACATATTCCAAGAACACATTTAATCAACATAATAGTGATGCTATCAAGGGGATTCCCAGGTGGCTCAGTGGTAAAGAGTCTGCTCACCAATGCAAGTGGCACAGGAGACGCAGGTTTAATCCCTGGGTTGGGAAGAGTCCCAGGAGGAGGAAATGGTGGCCCGCTCCAATTTTCTTGCCTGGGAAAATCCCACAGACAGAGGAACCTGGCAGGCCACAGGACATGGCCCACAAAGAGCTGGGCACCGCTGAGCGACCAGTAAGCATCCTGCCAAGTGGTTTCTTGTGTTATCTCATTTAGGATCCTACAGCTCTTCAAGTTAGAGTTACTGTTTCTGTTTTCTTCTCCTTTTTTTTTTTTTTTTTTTTTTTTTAAACGGGGGCTTAGAGCAATTATTTGCTAGTAGCTCAGAAATTACAGAGGTAAGATTTAAAACCAAGTCTTCTGACATCTGTATCCTTTCTGTTACCCTCTGCTGCTGCTGCTAAGTCGCTTCAGTCGTCTCCAACTCTGTGCGACCCCATAGATGGCAGCCCACCAGGCTCCCTTGTCCCTGGGATTCTCCAGGCAAGAACACTGGAGTGGGCTGCCATTTCCTGCTCCAATGCAGGACAGTAAAAAGTGAAAGTGAAGTCGCTCAGTCATGTGCGACCCCATGGACTGCAGCCCACCAGGCTCCTCTGTCCATGCGATTTTCCAGGCAAGCGTACTGTTACCCTCTAGCCTCAGCTAAAGTCATGAAAAGGTCTTCTTTAATGGCCTCATTGCCCTTATTATTGCATTTTCAATTTTTACTAAACATAATACGTTTGTAAATAGCTGCTAAGTAGCTTAAGAGGGTATGAATGAGTACATTGGAACGGGGCAGTGATAGGGACAGTCATCACAAAGTAGGTACTTTGACCCATTTTGCAGAAGAAGAAACCAAGACTCGAAAAATTTAAGTGATTGACTTAAGGAGTTACTGACAATTACTACAATGGAGCCAGGATTCAAACCCAGACTGTCTGATCCAACTCCATTTCTTGGTACCCACAGCCTTTTTATTTGTGGATGAAGAAAGGCAACAGACCATAAAGGCACCACTTACTTATGTGATAGAATTATCTCTGGAATAAGTTAAATTTTATAGCAACACGATTAGCTAAAATGATTCATAGTCTCATGCTAGAAATTCGATAACATTCATTCTGCACACCACTACATTGGAATATGACATGAGGACATAAATAAAAACAGTGTGAATAGAGGAAAATTATTCTAATCAATCAACTGTAAAAATATTCATGTAATTATTATATAGAAAGAAAAGTATCTTTAATAGATGAATATTAGCAGAATATTCTCTCAGCATTCATCAAATGTTCCTAAAACATCTAAGGTTATTCATGTTTTACAAAAGAATATCAGCCAGAAATGAGGTTAGCCGCCAGCAATTGACTTCTCCTCATGTCATGCTGACCTGGCCTTAGCTATAATTTCTGGTGAAGGAGCCAGAATCATACCTCGTCATTTAGATACTTGGCAATCTTGTTGGGTCGCTAAGGAAAATGCAAGCAGCTAGATGAACATGAGGCAGGATGGTTCAGAAAAATTCACTGCATTCTCCATCTTGTCCAGCAGCGCACGTAGTCTTTGATGGTTTTATTAGGGGAGCCAGCAGGGACAGCTCCAGAATATCCAGGCAGGAGGACTTAGGGCAATAGTGCCTGCATTTCGCATTAGATCGAGGAAGTGTCAGGTGTCCATGTCAGAAGTGGGGTGGACTGGGGGATTAAGACTGCAGGAAACAATGAAAGGAACAAAGGTGAGTTTTTCAACAAAAGAACAATTCTCCAGCACCTAAGACCAGAGGTCCCCACCAACACGACTTCCAGAATTCACCGCAGTATAGCAGCAAATGAGTCCATGCCCTCTGAGGATATGGATGGCAGCCGCAGGAAGATTGTACTTGGGGATAAGAGATAGTTCAGCAGAAAATCAAGGGACCAGCTCTGGAGAGCAGACAAGACAGGGGATAAATCAATGGATGACCTTGTAGATAGACAGACAAACCCCAGATTCCCAACCCCACCCTTTTCCTTCCCCTGGCCCAAGTAGGAATCACACCACTTGGAATTTGATACAACTCTGGGAAAAAGGGGTGTTTTCCCGGAATTGACTGAAATGTTGTGCTATGGGGCACATCATTACAGAAAATGTTTAAATACTACTATTTTTAAAAATAATAAAGATAGATAGGCTTTCATGTACATTTGAGTGTGTGGCTGAATTTTGTCTCTTCACCCCTCTGTTAACCTGATGAACTGTCAACTGGACAGCTGGGGTTGGTGTGCCTGGGTTTTGCCTTTTTCCATCCCATCCCCATGAATAGAGTGATGTGTTCACCTCTTCTTTGTCATTCCTGTAAGTCTAACCCCCTGCTCCTTCACTCCCATGGTGTGTGACTAACTCAAGGCAATCTCTCTTGGTCTTAGTTTTCCTGTTAGAAAATTATTAATAATATTACATCCCCTATTATCCTGAAAGTGGAATGCCAATGTTAATGGCATTTTCAGCTTTAAAGCAGGATTACCCATGAACACTGGTCTCCCTGGTGGCTCAGATGGCAAAGAATCTGCCTGCAACGCAAGATAACCTGGGTTTAATCCCTGGGTTGGGACGAGAAAAGGGAATGGTACCCACTCCAGCATTCTTGGGCTTCCCTTGTAGCTCAGCTGGTAAAGAATCCGCCTGCAATGCGGAAGACCTGGGCTCAGTCCCTGGGTTGGGAAGATCCCCTGGAGAAGGGAAAGGCTACCCACTCCAGTATTATGGCTTGAAGAATTTCATGGACTACAGTCCATGGGGTCGCAAACAGTCAGACACAACTGAGCTACTTTCACTTCACTTCCAGTATTCTTACCTGGAGAATTCCATGGACAGAGGAGCCTGGCTGGCTACAGTCCATGAGGTTGCAAAGACATGGCCTAGTGACTAACACACACACACACACACACACACTCACACATCATGAGCCTACCTCCAGGAATGCAAGTGTAGACCTCCACTGTAGTTCTAAGAACTCATCCTAAACCTCACCTCCAGCACTCAGTCTTAACCCTTTTGCCCCTGACCTGCCTTTGCTCCAATTTCATCCCCATCTGGTCTCATACTCTTGATCTTTGACCCTGCCCTCCATCCTACCTTTGGCACTGTGGACTTGATGTTTATATGTGGTCTCCCTGGATCTGACCTTTGACCTCTTCCTATGGACTTTGACTTGACTTGTATCCCCTATTCTCTGGGTTTACTCTATCCTGAGTATAAAATCCCTAACTCCAAGTTCAGCCCTCCTGAATGCTTCCTCACCCTTGCAGTTCCTCAAATGTCTAATTTGGCTAGCCCTGGCTTCAGTATAAATGGTGAAGTTTGGCAGATAAAATGGAGGGGAAATCTCTTTCCAAGTTTTAATTATAAAAGCATACCCTAGTAAACATTTAATACCTAAAAAAAGCAGAGTGCCTGCTCTTCCCCACTGCCACCCTGAAATCCTTTGACTGCCACTCCTTCTACTCCTCTCCCACCTCTCTATTTACAATCACATCACCAAATTGTAACCTCAAACCACAAGAAGTTCTTTTAGGTTTAGACACTCTCTGAGTGACAGCATGTAGTAAAATAATGGCCATGGATTCAGATGAAGTTCAAATATGATCGCCACAATTTATGAGCTGTGGCTTCCTCACCTGGAAAACAAGCATGATAGCATCACTCGTGGGGTTCCTCTGAGGATAAGCATGTGTAAAACACACAACCCAGTGCGTGGTACAGAGCAGGCACACAACATTCATTTTCCCTATGCACATCTTCCCTTACTTGGTCTTTACAGTTGGGTTACTCAGCTCCTGAAGGGCTCACCCTGGGACCCTCTATTTTGGAAAAAATAGAACTGAACAGGTCACTTCAGTGGGTAGATAAGGATGGTGCGTCTTTGTACTTCATTGTTCCATTTTATCAATCCACTGCTATCTGTATTGATGCCCCATGGGTTACTGATTGGGGTGTTAAAAGAGGCCAGTTGCAAAACCCAGAATTCCATCAAGCCCAATTTTGTGCTCCAATTCTGGCAGAATTACTTAAGAAGTGTGTGTATGTGTGCTCAGCCACTTCAGTCATGTCTGACTCTTTGCAGCGCCATGGACTATAGCCCTTCCAGGCTCTTCTGTCCATGGCAAGGACAGTATTTTCCAGGCAAGAATACTGGAGTGGATTGCCATTTCCTCCTCGAGGGGAACTTCTTGACCTAGGGAATCAAACTTGTTTTTCTTAATCGCCCGCATTGGCAGGCAGGTTTTTTACCACTAGCTTCCTGGGAAGCCTAAGAAGTGTATGAAAAGTGAAAGTGAAAGTCGCTCAGTCCTGTCTGACACTTTATGACCTTATGGACAATATAGTCCATGGAATTCTCCAGGCCAGAATACTGGAGTGGGTAGATTTTTGCTTTTCCAGGGTTTCTTCCCAACCCAGGAATCAAACCCAGGTCTCCCACATTGCAGGCGGATTCTTTACCAGCTGAGCCACAAGGGGAGCCCAAGAAGTGTATATATACATATATATGTATGTATATAAAAAGAAATGTATAGTTACTTCAAAAGCCTCCCTCTGTATTTGATTTCAGATTTAGACTGTTCCATGACTGCCACAATGGTCTCACAGTTCTTTCCAAAGTGAACCTAATGCTTGAATCCAAAAGGCTGTCAGGTCACTACCACACCCAGAAAGCAGGAGATGGCTTTAATTCTCTTCCAGGGTCAAATTAACACTGAGCACCTGCAAAGTGATTCATTGTATTTGTGGGACAAAAAATGCAGTAGGTGGAGAAAGGCAAAGGCAGGACTATGGATGAAAAGATAGCCATTGTGTTCCTGAAAATTTGTAGTGGAATCTTTCTAGTTTCTCCAGTTATGGGACAGGAGGTCAATCTCTCTTTCCCTTCTCTTGGGGTTGGAGTGTTTGCCTTGAGTCAACACAACGAATCACCTAGAGGTGATTATTATCACATCCTTATCACCTCTGGCAGCTGTTGGCTGCTTGAGGTGTAGGAATCTCCCAGGAGGACAAGGAGCAAGACCATCACAGGAAAGGAATGTGAAATAGCTGGGTGAGAAAATTAAAATGACTTCACACCTCTATCAGTTAAAACAAGATAAAATGCTGAAATGGTTCCTTGTTACTCTTGTTCTAATATGATGTGTCCAATATATTTTGAGTTTGATTTTTTTTAAAAATAATTTTCAACATTTGATGATGGGAAGTACCCAATGTATAAGTATGTAATATCTGAATCTGATATGTAAAAAAAAAAAAAACTCCTAAAGCCTCTTTAAAAACATATTGATTAAAGACCAAAAATATTGTGAGATATTGAAAAGTTCCTGTAGCTGTGTCTTGAAAGGTTGAAATAACCTAAATTATAAAGTGATCGAGGTCCCTATTGAGAGTAGATAATTTATGGTGTTTGTACAGGGAGAGACATTAGCCAACCACAATTCATTCTAAGGAGGATTTTGAACAAAGTCCAGATGGTGTTTCAGCAGTAAAATGCAGTTATCCTGGGACTATCTGGTGAACAACAAAATCACTGAAGTCAAACTCACCGTCTCTTCTAAGAATCAAGTTCAACAGAAGCAGAACCAGAGACAATGGAAAACAGTTGTGTAATATTTTTATATTAGGAATGGCCCTTATCTTTATTGCCTAATTTTTATTTAATGCACAAATCATATTTTTACTGCTATAAAGGAAACAAAAGAAGAAATCCTATTCTCATCGTCCAAGCACACATAATTCAACACAACTGAAATCAAAGCACAGTTTCATTTTGCTAAATATTATTGTTGTTTTATTCCAGTTAGCTAAATATTATTTAATACCTTTATGTTTTATCATATTTTTGGCTGCTCAATTATATTATGTCCCATTTATGTACCATAATATACTATTTAAATCCCCTCTAAGCTTTCCAGTTAGGATGCCCTCAATTTTTTTTTTTAATTTTTAGAGATAAAACTACAAACAACTTGGAAATTAAAACTTGGTTTAACTTGGTTTTAATTTGTAGCTAGAAACAACAAGCAAACAACTCTTGCTCTGTTTTGAATTTTTTTCTTAGTCTTTTTAGAGCATGACAATGAAACTTCAATATTTCCTTCAAATGAATTTTAGAACTTTTAAAGAAAGACAAATTATTGTTTTATGTTTAGTGTTTCTTCCCATCTGTTCTGTTATCTCCACCTTAAAATTTTCCATTTCATAAAGCTGTCACCAAATTCTATTGAGCTCAAAAGACTGCTCACAGTAAGTTCCGTTTTTCTGGCTCCAATCAATTACAGGAATATAGATGATTTACAATCCAAATCATCTGAGCTCATACATTTCACATAGGGTAGAACAGAGTTGACAACCTCACTTGAGAATGTTAAAAGGGTAGCCCATGTTTTCATGCGCGAGTAAGTGATTTCTCAGTTAAATCTGAATGAATTTGAATATGTAATCGAGGCCAAATAGCACACAAGTCTGGATTCTGTGGAATGCACAGCATGGGATCATTTCTTTACTGAGATTAAACATTTCATTAATTAGTTAAGTCTCAAATCTATTTTTCCTTTTTATTCTTGACTCAGTAACTCCTTTCATGCTATTGCTTCTTTTTTTTAGAAAGAGAAAGAGATGGGAATATTTTTCTTAGAAAAACTACAAAAGTTTCGCTTTAAAACGGCTTACAGAAATCTGCTTGAGACCATACTGTATGGTTTCTAAATTATCTAAATTGCTTAAAATGACCTTAAATTGCTTTTCCCTGTGTCCTGCCCAGTGATTGTTTCCTAGAACAGGGTAGAGTACACCTTGTCACACAGGGTCAGAGCCGTGAATGGGGCCACTTTAGGAAAGATCTGGGCACCAAAGAACAAGCTTTGAGTTGCCCTCTTCTACAGTAACTTCCCCACCCCAGTAACTTTAACTTCTACAGTAACTTCCAAGCTTACTCAATTCATATGAGTATTTAAAAGGAATTGGTAATGATAACTTTATCAAAAAAATCATGTTTAAATTATTATAGAGTCCTCAATTGCCCTAGCAAAACGTGGGGTGGGGATGATAAAAATGAGTTGTTGTATATATGTGTGTATATATATATATATATATATATACACACTGTTGTTGTTGTTACTGTCTTTTTTAACTTATTTTTTTATTGAAGGACAATTGCTTTACATAATTTTGTTGTTTTCTGCAAGCCTCAAAACGAATTGTTATATTTTAAAAACATCGTATAAGACATACTTTCAGGGGGTGGGGTGGTAGGAGAAAGGCTGTGGGTTTTAATTTGGAGCTGAAACAACAAAAGAGTTCACCTTAATGTTCACAGATGATAAACGTCTAGTTTAAAATCAGTGATTAGAATAAAACTCACTAAAAGGAGAGGAAGAAAAAAAGGTAAACATATTATTTTTAAATTCTATGTTGAAAATGCACACCCTTACTGCTTGCCTGTCTTCAGGGCAAACCACTCTCGCCCACTCTGCACTTGGTCAGCCCCTGAAGGTAGGATCTGGCCAACAAGATGTGGTAGAGCTCCCTGCTCACCACCACCACCGGGCTTCACCCCACCTATGTAGATCCTTCAGAGAGTGAAATATCCGAACAAGGGACCTATAGAAATCATAGGATCATCTCCTAGTTACTGCGCCTGGACTGAATTGGCATATGAAATTGGGGCAAAGAGTAAGGACTAGAATGTAAGAAGGTGATTTCTATGGGAATCATATTTTCAAAAATTGGTATTTCTTCAAGAAAGAAATTATAGGAGACAAAGGCAGAAATCTAGTTCTCGGGTGTGGGTTAAAGCCCCCAGGAAGGGAAAGAGAAAATAAGAGAGGAGCCAGTAAGTAGTTTGAGGTTTACATTTTTAAAAAAGAAAGACAAGTAAAACCAGAAAACAATGATATTGATGAAAACCAAGGGAAATGGGCATTTAGAAAGAAGAGTGTCCATATTGGTGGACTCTACAGAAAACCCCAGGAGAATAGGGAGTAAAAGAAGCCTCTATTTTGTCCAGGAGCTCTTTGGTGATTTTGAAGAAACTAGTTTTAAAAGAATAATACAGGCAGAAACTTGCTTCTACATGGAATTAGGGAATGGATTAAATGGTGCCAAGGTGGAAGGCAGAGGATTTGGATCACTCACTACAGAGTTTGATCCGAAATTAAAGGAGTCAGTGGGATAGTGATTAAACATACAACAATGCACAGGTTAAGATTTTGTTTACTGGCTTAGACTTTTTTAAGATAAGACACGTGTACACTATAAAGAGGGCTTCCCAAGTGGCTCAGTGGTAAAGAATCTGCCTGCAATGCGGAGACATGGGTTTGATCCCTGGGTTGGGAAGATCCCTGGGAGAAGGAAATGGCAACCCATCCCAATACTCTTGCCTGGGAAATCCCATGGACAGAAGAGCCTGGTAGGCTACAGCCCATAGGGTCACAAAAGAGTCAGACATGACTTAGTGACTAAACAACAACAATACTATAAAGAAAGGGGAAGGAGCTATGAATAAAGCACGCTAGTGATAAACTAGGTTAATACTACACTGTGCCAGCCACTCAGTGGATCAGCAAGTGAAGGGAGCAGCGGGCAAAAGCACTGAAGTTGTTGACTGTGACTTGTAGACAAAGTAGGTTCCAAGGGAGACAGTGCTGAAAGGTTGCATAAGGTTGGAGGAATCAAATAACAGGAGGCTTGGTGCAGACAGAGAGAAGGTTTAATAGCTATGAAAGTTGGGAACATGCAGGTTGTGGTCATGGAAACATTCATTTCAAGATTATGGAGTTGGAGACAACATCAGCTGATGGTACGGCCAGATGGTAATCCAAACTCTAAGAAACATCTGCATTTGAAGGCTGTGATTAGGGAAGTGAATAAACAAGTGTTCTAGAGAGATCCTGGTGAAGCAGAATACCAGACATAGCCTAAGGTTACATCTGATACCATTCCTGTAGAGAGTTTGTGGTGAAGTACTTTTCAGGCACGTGCTAGGAAATACATGGGATTTTGAATCTGGGTATCTTTGTACCTTAAATAAGGGATCTGTAGGGTTCAAGATAGTTTTCATTGAGATTCAGGTGGCAAAGTCCTGAACACTTTTATTTTTCTTATTATCTCTAGAATTAACTACTTCTTTGGCTGGAGATGAGATGTACAGATTTTCAGGATAAAATAACACTCAGAGGCTGACCAGAATTTATGAAGCCTGTCAGCAAGGCACTTACCATAATTAACTTTACCAGGAAATTTTTCCTTAACTTTTTCTAATTATAAAAATAAGGTACTATAAAGAAAGGGGAAAGACAAATGGATAAATTTTGGGAAAAATACACAATGTATTAAGAAGAAAACAAAACTCTTCCTTAACTCCATTGCCTAAAGTCCACTCAACAATGCTCATATTTTGCTGTATATGTATGTGTATGTTTAAATATTTTAAAGATATGACAGTTTTGGGAAATTGTGGCATTTTACTTGATAGACATGAGAACCTCTCCTAAATACAAAGATATGAAAAAAAATTGGAAAGGGAAACAAGAATCCTTTGTTCTCTTAAAAAAATTTTTTTTAACTGAAATACAGTTGATTTACAATGTTGTGTTAGGTTCAGGTGTACCAAGTGATTCATTCATATTATGCTGTGTTTAGTCAGTCAGTTGTGTCTGAATCTTTGTGACCCTATGGACTATAGCCCACCAGACTCCTCTGTTCATGGGATTCTCCAGGCAAGAATACTGGAGTGGGTTGCCATGCCGGGGGGATCTTCCTGACCCAGAACTGAATCTGAGTCTCTTAACAACTCTTTCATTGGCAGGTGGTTTCTTTACCATTAGCACCACCTGGGAAGGTGGCCATATAGGCTTCCCAGATGGCATTAGTGGTAAAGAAACCACCTGCCAATGCCAGGAGACGTAAGACACAGGTTTGATCCCTGTGTTGGGAAGATCCCCTGGAGGAGGACATGGAAACTCATTCCAGTATTCTTGCCTGGAGAATCCCATGGAGAGAGGAGCCTGGTAGGCTATGGTCCATAGGGTCACGAAGAGTCGGACGTGGCTGAAGTGACAGCACACACATATATTCTTTTTTACATTCTCTTTCATTTGAGTTATTAAAGATATTTCTCTTGATTTGTTGATTTCTAGGTTTTAATTAAACCCTTTGCATACATAGGAGACATTTCTAATGGAAATAAAAAAATATTGGTATCCCAGGGTTGCTTTTGATTTCTAGGCATTAAGACTTTTAATTGATATTTACTGTTTAAACATTTGGGAGATGGAATAACTGTCTCAGAAGGCAATGGCAACCCACTCCAGTATTTTTGCCTGGAAAATCCCATGGATGGAGGAGCCTGTAGGCTGCGGTCCATGGGGTCGCTAAGAGTTGGACATGACTGAGCAACTTCCCTTTCACTTTTCACTTTCATGCATTGGAGCAGGAAATGGCAACCCATTCCAGTGTTCTTGCCTGGAGAATCCCAGGGACAGGGGAGTCTGGTGGGCTTCCATCTATGGGGTCGCACAGAGTCGGACACGACTGAAGTGACTTAGCAGCAGCAGCAGCATAACTGTCTAAAATCCTTAGAACATCATTTAAATTTGTGGCATGGGTGGCTAGTGCCTGGTAAGAATTAACACAGATTGTCGAGTCTGGCTTAATGCTAATTGTTTGCTGTTGTTCATGAAAAGAAAAAGAAGATATCATTAAGACATAGTAAATAGATGAGTTCACATGGAAATCAGGAAGGCCCCTAGAAGAAACTGGAACAAGTAGTAAATAAAGTCAGATCCTCAATGGATCAAGGATCTGGAATTAAGCATTAAGCAATGTTTTAAACAATAATATTTTATTTTTGGTTAATGATGCATAATGGGCAAATCTGCACTAAAGAAAACTTAATTCTTCCCATTTTAAGTTAATAAGTATGAGTATGTCACATAAAGCAAAATGGAAAAGCAAGTACAGTATCTGAATAATTCAGGAAAGGAGTGTTTGATAGAAAAATTTGCCCCTTATAGCTCAAAAAAGAGAGATAAAACAGAGGATTTAGTCTAGTGGTTCTCCAAATAGTAATCCAAATCTATCTTGTCAGAATTAACATTCAATATTTTACTTTTAATCTGTTGTTCTAAATCATACCTAAGATATTTACTTTTGCTATCTTGATGAAGTGCTAAAATCAGAGTACATAGGAAATTTTCTCTAAATAAAACCTTTTAGCTCAAATTGGAAGTGGACTGACCTTCATTTTATTTCATGATATCAGTGCTGGCTAGTAAAATTTATAGCTAAAGAAATTGGCTTGTTCCTTCAGGCAGTATCTCACCATTGCTGGAATAAAGCTAACATCCGATGTGTTGTCGGGGCTGCCTGACTCAGCTGTTTATTTCATAAGTAATTAGTGGAGATCTTTTATATTCTGCTAAAAGGGTCATTCCAAGAAAAAATAGAAAATGTCGGACAAAGAAAATATGAGTTGATCTTGTCAGCATCAAGGATTTCTCTGCAGGAGATCTTGCTGTGGCTTTCATTATTACAACAACCAATAGGTGTTGCTATAGAAACTATACTGTTAACAAGCTAACAGAACAAGGCAGAGGCAGAAAAATGATGAAACTGGGGGGAAAAAAGGAAAAAGAAAAGGCTGTAAGGTTTGGGTCTTATAAATGAGTCTCTTGCTTTAAAACCTTACCTTATCTCTCCTGGTTTTTCCATTAATATAGCATGGATAATGTATGACCAGTAATAAGAACAATATAATAAATTCATACATCCCTCTTCAGCAAGGTCTCAGAGAGCTTTATAATTCAAAATGAAATTAAAAGCAACAATAAACCAATACTTTTAAAAATTAGGAGTTTAAAGTCCTAAGTGATCCAGGCAAGTAATGAGATGTCTCCTAACCCTCAAGGATAGAAACACTGAGCATTCATTACTCATACATGCTGAAATATTGGAGAAACCTAATCAAAAGTAAAATGTACCATCTCAGTCCAATTAATAATTAAGCATCAAAGAAAAAAGTACTCAAGGAATTTTTAAATAAAGTATACACCTACATTAAAATGTTATAAACATCAATGTGAAGCCTCAATCTTAGATAGTGGAAAGGTTATTTGTCTATTCCCCCCATCCCACTGCACCCGCCTCCTGCCCCTGCCCGACAACTCTTAACATTCAGGTTAGATAAAATAGTAGGGAGTTAAATCCAAACTACATGGGAAGTACATTCACAAATCAAATTGTCAGGGATTGGTAGCTAAAAATCTTCTCACTATTCTGTAATTGCCTCCTTTTCAAGCCTAATATACTCCCTGAAAAATTTGTCACTTTCCAAAGGATTTTTATGCTTAGAAACAGAAAGAAACAGCCATTTCTTTTCAGCCATTTCTTTTTACACTGTTCCTCCAAAAGAAAAGGAAAACAGCTGTGCAGACTCCACAATTCAGCAGCTTGTGAATATTAATAAGGTTCTATTCAAGCTCAATTGTTTAAATTCCTATGTCTCCTCACCTGATTGATTTCTGTGCCCCTACAAAATGTCTCCTTTTTTTTTCTGGAATTCCCCAAAGAGGTGATCACATGAGCTACCCAAAAATTCCCGCCACCCTCTTCTTCTGTTTTCCTGGGTCCCCCCTTCTCCTGCTCACAAACCACAAGGAATTCTCACTGTCGCTCCTGTCAATGGATCTCTCCACAAGACTTCAGAGTCTGTATGGAGGTGGAAAGGATGTCCTGCACCCTAAATCCAAGCCTGCTTTCATCCATTCAACAAATAATACTTTGGCAACCATGCCTCTAAGTAGCCCTGCATTGGCCAGGGTCAGCATCTTTGCCTAAGCTCCAGTTATACAGTACTCTTTTTTTTTCCCTTTAAATATTCATTTCCAGAAGTAATGACAACAGTATTCAGGTACAAAATAGTGTCAATTCTCCTTAGAAAATAAAGTCTGTCCCAGAAGCAGTATTTGCAATTCTGCTTACCTCAGAGACAATAGGCTGTATTTTTATCAGGAGTTCATTGGTGCCACTGATGGCAGGCATCAGGTTTGGTTGTAGCCACCACTTTAAGTTTACAAAACTATCTCTTTCAAAATCTTGTCCCAGATAGAGTCTACTCCTATCTATAATCAAATTTCCATTCTACTTCTGGGAAGAGAAAAAATTGAAGTTTTAAAAAATATTTTCTCTTTTTACCCTTGTCATCAATATTTCAAAGATCTTAGGGCTAAATTTCAGTCTGGACTCAGACTCAGAGACAGCATTTCCTTCTGCACCATCTTTCTGCAAAATGGAAGAATCAAAGCATTTCAGGACTTTGATGGTGGAAAGAGTGGCATGGGGAGAAGAGAGGGTGGGATGGCAGTGGAAAGTTTCTAAGAATGGATTTCTTTTCTGACTGTATCAACTTCAACAATAGTACCTAATATGAATGTTCACCCCAAGAGTATTGGGATTTCAGGGCGCTGTATCAGTAGTTCCCTTTGCATAAAGGAAGTAACAGAATAGGTCGGCTCTCTTGTGGGCTTGTAAAAATGTGCACTCAGGGGTTGCATTGTTTTCAGTGCAAACAACCCACTTGTTCTTCAGTAGCAAGATGAATGAGGAAAATTACTGTACAACCACACAAGGGAATACTATAGAGCAGTTAGAATAATAGAACTTAATCAGTATATAATAAAATTAAAAATAGTTCAAAAATATAATACTGAATGCAAAAAACAAGTTTCAAAAGGATCCCCTCTATCACCTTTCTCACTGTTTATATAATATCTGTATTTATTTAATATATTAATATTTATTTTTCACATATGCCCCCAAATGACTATATCTTATTTATATATGCAAATGGTAAAAGTATAAACACAGGAAAGATAAATATCAACTTCAGCGTGAAGTTTACTTCTGGGGAGGTAGGAAGAGGAAGGAGAAGTAACCTAAGTGGATTTTAACTATGCCTGGAACATTAGCAAGAACATATCTGCAACTACTATGTCTGAAGAAAATATGGCAACAATATGTTGATCCATGTTCAATAGTGGTGCTATGCATAGGTCTGTTATATTATTTATATTGACGTTTTTAATTACTTCATATCTTGAGTTCTTTAAAAAATAAAAGAAAAACTTATCAGGGTTTCACTGGTGGCTCAGTGGTAAAGAATCTGCCTGCCAATGCAGGAGACACGAGTTTGATCCCTGATCCAGGAAGATCCCAGATGCCATGGAGCAACTAAACCTGTCTGCCACAACTATTGAGCCTGTTCTCTAGAGCCCACGAGCTACAATTGCTGAAGTCCACACACCCTAGAGTCCTTGCTCCATAAGAGAAGCCACCGCAATGAGAAGCCCAAGCACCACAATTAAAGAGTAGCCCCTACTCTCAGCAACTAGAGAAGAGCTTGGACAGCAACAGAGACCCAGCACAGCCAAATAAATAAAAAACAAAATTATTTTTAAAAAAAACTTAAACTTATGAAGAGGATACAATTTCCAGTTTAACTTGTTTTACTTATTTATATAAATATAAACATTTATATTTATATATATTTTCAAAGCCTTTTTCCCTTCTCCTATACACTGCCCTTCTCAGAGGAGTGTCTGAATGGTTTTCCAAGAGAAGCAGAATCTAGCCCACACTCGCATGCCAAGAGATAGCTCTAAAGGGACTCTGTTGGAGCAAGGAGCTCTATCCTCAAATAAAGAAAATTGCCAGCCATGGAGCAGGTGGGCTAACCCACCCAGTTCAGTTCAGTTCAATGCAGTCACTCAGTTGTGTCTGGCTCTTTGTGACCCCATGGACTGCAGCACTCCAGGCTTCCTTGTCCATCACCAACACCCGGGGTTTACTCAAACCCATGTCCATTGAGTCGGTGATGCCATCCAACTATCACATCCTCTGTCGTCTCCTTCTCCTGCCTTCAATCTTTCCTAGCATCAGGGTCTTTTCACATGAGTCAGTTCTTTGCATCAGGTGGCCAAAGTATTTCAGCAAAGGGACCTCTTTTTCTCATCCATGCAAAGGTTCTATAGAGGATAGTGGTGTCCCTATTTTTTCCCACACCAGTTTCTTTCCTCTCACTTCTCTCTCCTCTCTCCAGAAACCCTTAAGAAGCAACTCCATCCTTCTCCTCATAGGCCCCTTGTTGCCTTACTCACTTCCCCATTTCCTTCTGATTCTTTGGAGGAAAATCTCAAGATCAAAGATTACCTTCTCTTGGGAGGGTAAGAGATGGAAAGAGACTGAGCCCAGCATTAAGGAGAGAAAGGCCTGAGTGCTTCCATGTCACACTGCACCCCATTCCTACTTCAAAGAAGGAATAGTCATCCTGAGTTCTACTTTTGCAAATCATGGATAAAAAACATATAACGTAAAATTTACCATGTTAACCATCTTAACGCACAGTACAATAGCTTGAACTCTATGTGCGTTGTTGTGCATTGATGTCTAGACCTTCTCCATTGGCAAAACTGAAACCCTATACCCATGAAACAGCAACTCCCTTCACCTCATCCTCTCACAACCACCATTCTCCTTTTTGCTTTCTGAGTTTGACTGCTGGAGACCTCGAAATGCACTTGTGCCATATCCGTCTTTTTGTGTCTGGCTTATTTCCTTTCATACAGTGTCCTCAAGACTCAACCATATAGTGGCACTTCACAGGACTGCCTTCTTTGGAAAGGCTGAATAATAGTCCACTATATGTATATGCCACATTTTCTCTATCCATTCATCTACTGATCAATTACAACCTTGGGACACTGTGAATACTATTGTGATGAACATGGGAATGACTCTTCATTTCCATACCATGTTTTCATTTCCTTTGGATAGTACCCAGAAGTGGAGTTGCTAGACTGTGTGTAGTCCTATTTTTAGTTTTTTGAAGACTCTCCACATTATTTTCCATAGTGGCTGACCGTTTTCTATTTCCTCCTTAAAGCTATTTTTTAAGGAACTAAAAGGGCAGGTAGTTTTTAAAAGGACTGTCATCTCCCAGGCAGGCATGACTGAAGAAAACACAGGCACCTAATGAGCCCAGCTTGGCAGAAGGAAGGGTTGATGAGCAGCAGGAAAGTAATAAGAGCCTTTGAGCAACAAGAGTGATCAGCAATATAGGAAAAGGACCAGAACCACTTCCTGAACCTGAGAAAGTCATTCTCAGCATCTCTTGGCAGAAACACAGCAGTTCTCTTAATTTCTCGACTCTGAGTAACAAACCTTTCATGGGCCACACCCCCGAGGGCTGCTCTGGGGACAATGATCACACAGTGTGGATGCTGGGGAGAGGTCTTTCCCAGGAGGAGGCCTTTCTTCTCTTGATCCCTAACAATATCCATGTGCTCAGAGAGAATATAACCAATGATGGAAACATAGTAATACTATGCTTTTTGCTTCAAATATTCTTATACATAAACAACTGCAAAGATTTTGTGTGGCAAAAGTCTGTTCAGAAAAAGCATATTAGAGTTAAGAAAAATCTGATATATCTGCGCTGAATTTTATGCTACCAAGTAGAAAGAGGACATTTAATTTACTGTATCCATCAGGACTCTGGCTGCCAGAGCTGGAATTCTGTAAGTCCTAGCTTAAGAAGGAAGGAAGGGATGGGATGAAGGGAGAGAGGGAGAAAAGGAAGAGAGAAGAATTCAGCAGATAAAACCAAAAAGGAAAGATGGTGGCAGCACTGATCTGAAGAACTCCGTCTCTCCCCTCCTCTGCCTGCATCTGTCAGCTGTGTTATCAAAAAATCCACAAATAATAAACGGTGGAGAGGGTGAAGAGAAATGAGAACCCTCTTACACTGTTGGTGGGAATGTAAACCTGGTACAGCCACTATGGGGAACAGTGTGGAGATTCCTTAAGAAACCAAAAATAGTTACCATATGATCTAGCAATCTTGCTACTGGGCATATATCTGGAGAGAACCATAATTCCAAAAGATGCATGTATCACAGTGTTCATTGCAGCACTATTGACAGTAGCCAGGGCATGGAATCAACCTAAATGTCCAGTTACAGAGGAGTGGATACAGATGTGGTACATATATATAATGGAATATTACCCAGTGATAAAAAGGCACAAAATTGGATCATTTGTAGAGATGTGAGTGGACCTAGAGTCTGTCATACAGAGTGAAGTCAGAAAGAGAAAAACAAATATCATATATATTAATGCATGTATGTGAAATCTAAAAAAATGGTACAGATGAACCTATTTGCATAGCAGAAATAGCAATGCAGATGTAGAGAGTGGGCATGTGGATACAGTGGGAAAGGGGAGGGTGGGATACATTTTGGAAGATTAGAATTGATATACACTACCATATGTAAAATAGCTAGCTAGTGGGAAGCTGTGTATAGCACAGAGAGCTCAGCTTGGGGTTCTGTGCTGACCTAGAGCAGGTTAGGGTGTGGGAGGGAGGTCCAAAAGGGAGGTGATATATGTATACATACAGATGACTCACTTTGTTGTACAGAAGGAACTAATACAACATTGTAAAGCAATATACTCCAATTAAAAAAAATACTGAGCACTTCAAACATAGAAAAGAAGAAATTAATGAATTCTCCCACACACAAAGTGGGAACTAAAGGTTGCTTTCTTTACATTAACACCTTTCTGTTTCCTAGTGATATATATGCAATCCTCTCCTCTTAAGACCCTGAACACAAAGACTCACACCTCAGGAATATTCTAAGACCAGATCTAAGCTGTGGGAAATGGACTACTCTCCACAGAAGCACATCTGAGTTTTTCTAATCATGAGCTTCGAAGAAAGCTCAAAACTGTTTGGAAAATTTCTTGGTGTCATGATGCCATGACGTCTCTGGGTATGCCGATAATACCCTAGGGGCAAGAGAAGACATAAGCTTGCCACTCAGAGGCCCCCACAAAACTTAATTTTCATACAGGTAAAAATCCAAAATAAATGCAAGTGCATATTAATTTTCTTTTGGTTCTTCCTTCTCAACTTATTTGTGCATCATAATTAAAAGAATGTGGCTAAAATGCAGAACAGCAGAATTCTAGCTCTGGTTTGGGCGGACCACTCTATCTCCCTTGACAATGCATTAATGTATAGGAAAGATGGAAAAGCAAATTTTAAGTCCCTTTTGACTTTTCATTTAATGATTCTATTTGGGAGGGGATCAAAGTGTATGATTAGCACCTACACATAGAGTCAGGAGTCTCAGCCTCAGTCTTTGTAAGACTTTATGGGACTCATATATAACACTGTGTCTCCCCAGGGCTGTGGAGCAGAGGACATGGAAAGTCAGAAATGTAGCCTAGCTCCCCTTATTCAGCTGACACATATAATACTACTAGTGATTCAAATGGTAAAGAATCCTCCTGCAAGGCGGGAGATCTGGGTTCAATCCCTGGGTTGGAAAGATCCCCTGGAGGAGGGCATGGTAACCCACTCCAATACTCCTGCCTGGAGAATCCCCATGGACAGAGAAGCCTGTCAGGTTACAGTCTGTGGGGTCAGTTAGGATGCACTTCCTAACTGAAATGCTAGGTAACATAACAACTAAGCACACACAACAAAGCACAAATAAAATGCAGGGCAAACTTGGAATTTCAAGTCATTTATTACTGTAAATGAAAAACATTTTCTTCCATACCTAGTTACTTAGAATCATCCACATAGAATCTATTCCAAGTTTTTGTTTTGAACATTTTAGTTGACAAATTTTTAATGCAGGCAGAGAAGTAAGATGTTGTCATTGAAAGTTTGCTAAATATGAAAATGTCAGTAATCAAGATACATAAACTTCAGTTCTCTTTTTCAAAGAATGCAAAAGTATCTATGATATCATTTTAGACAACAGCATTATCCAAAAAGAAATGACTTGCATTTTATTCTCTTGTTAATAAACAGCTCTCTCTGTTTGCAATTTAGTTACTAATGCTTTAAGAATTTAACTATCAAAAAATGTCCTTTTTACCCATAGAGCACTATCATTAAGTACATTTCTATTTCCCAACCATAAACTGAGAAGACCCTGAAAGAGAGCAAATCCTGTGAATGTGTCAGCATTTCTGGCTGTGGACATCAAGTAAAGATGAACAGGTCTCAGCAAACATAAAAGAAGAGAGCAAGACAGAATCCCCAGTCAGATTGTTCTAATCCACCATTGATGGGTAGCATCACTGTGAAGAGAGTCAGTGTAGTAAGCGTCACATCAGATAACTTCTAGAGTAAGAGACCAGAGAACATCTGTGTGGAGGAAACTGTCCCTCGGGCTCGAGTTTTAAAGATTACTTAATACCGTTGCTGGGCAGAGCCAAGGAGCTGGCCAACAGCCTGTCTGTGGCCACCTCTCAAGGTGCCCCTCTCACTGCCGAGGTCTGCCTTCTGCATGAGCAGTTCCTGGGCTGTTGTGCTTCTCCCATATGGCGTTCTGAAACAGTTAAGGAAAATGAGAAGCTCTGTGAAAAGTACATTTTTGGCTCAGCATAAACCGTTCATTGATTTGTGGGCCGCGAGTCCTCCAGGGGGTGTTACGAATCCATATGATAGCTAGGTTTTTACATTTGGATCTCTCTTTAGCTGATGGATGTGTAAAATTTCATGTTAGCCTGGCTACCCCCTATTGGCTACACATCTGAGGAGGTTCAAGTGTATGAGTTATTTCTTCCAAAGTCAATTGTAATTTACACTCACTAAATTGCCTCCAGATCCACCTTTTAAAGATAGTAGACTTGAAATTGCATTCATTTTGGCCCGCATTGCCCATTTGTGTTTAAACCACAGCCCTACTCTGGAGAGCCGCCATCACTAATGGAAAGACATTATGTGGCTGAAGATCCACATTTTCCACAGGAGAGCAGAATGCTGGCAAGTCAAATGGCCAATGTACAAGCAGTTTTCAGCCCAGGGAAAACTCAACTCTAATAGTGAGCAGGCAGGCTAGGAGGAGGCAGGAGTGCAGCACAGGCTATCAGTTCTTTAGTCCAGAAAATCAAAAGCACCACCGTCTCACACTAGGGAAAATTTGCCCTTGGCCTGGAAATATTCTTGCCATGAAGGAGTGTTTTACTTCTTTCTTTTTGCCCTTTCCCATTGTTTGGAGTACGCTACTCCGGGCGAAGCCCACTTGAGCTATATTTTACAGTTTGGTTTCATTCATCTTACCAACTGGTTTTAAAATTAGCATCACAAATGGTCCTGTGTGTCTTTCCAGTCACAACCAAAAAAACTAACCCAAGTGGCACACCTTCTGTCCCTTCAAAGTCTCAGTGCCAAAAGACCACTGTGAGGAACATTTAGAATTCTCGATTCCTCTCACTTAATTGCTTCAGTGTGGTTTTCATGGAGTCTTAAGTAGAAGTTTAGAGGCTTGTTAGAAAGGACTGTTTGTTTCAAGACTAAAAAAACTAAAATTATGAAAATGGTCATGGATTAATAAACCATCAGTCTAAAACAACCACATTAAGCTCAGATATAAGCCAGTGTGTACTTGAGGAGATTAATTCATTCCATGGCATTGACCTCGAGGCCCACATACCACTAAAATGTAATGAGCCTATGAAAGGATTGCTTTTCAAAAGTTCTGATTCTATCATGGGTTTTTAAATAGGCTTTCTCATTTTAAAACCAGTTCTTGCTGACCGAGCTCCAAATGCACATTTGGATTGATGAACAGAGTAAATGAGATAAACAATGAGCTTCATCAGACCTAACACCTGATGACTCTCTCCACCAGCCTTCCCTCATCTCTCTCGGCAGAGGCTCTATTCTGTGTCCTCTTTCACCCAATTAGGTGGCATCAATTTTCTACTCCAGTCTCCCCATAACCTCCTTCTCCTCCCCAACCAATATTTAAAACCACAGCTAGAGAACTCCCGGGATGTTCATCAGTCAGAGATTATTGTAAAATTCAAGTGATCCATTTACAGCATCGAATCAGGACAGCTGTCTTTCAACTTCGGCTGTGTTTTCTAAACGGACTTATATTTCTGACTGGTGTCACTAGCGGTGCAAGTTGATGCTTTGGGTCTGTGAGACTTTCTTGCTCTGAGGGACTGACGTTTACATTTTTGGCAATGCCACAAAGTTAACATTTTGTTCCCAACCTAAAGGGGACAGGGTTTCCCACTCAACCATGCTGACATTTACTCCTGGGAGGTCCAATGGTCATAAACAAAAAGAAATAAAAACATCTGGAATCTCATGGTCAGCTTGTTTGTTATGTTCAACAGCAGGGGAGCCTAGAGTCCACATCCAACCCCACTGTTAAGGGAGTGAGCATCCGACATTCATTCTTCGCTATAGGACTGGGGGAGGGAAGACATTCCATGTTAGATCTAAAACAGTGTATGAAAAATGGAAGCATTGTAACCCCAAATCATAGTGTTATTTCAGTGAATCAAAATGCCACTTGCACTTTATAAAGTAAAAAAATTTCCTCCTAATATGTCATTATAAAATTTAATTTTAATTAGCATTCATTGTTCTAAGGTTTTAATTTGTTTTCAATGTTCCATGATATTAGTTCACTTAAAATGACACACACCTACACTATGTCATATGAAATCCTATTTTGAAAGGTCAGTTGGAATAACATTACGAAGGGAAGCACTTTGGAATACTAAGGTAAATTTTAATGTAAATATATAATGATTATTACTACTAAGAAAGCTGATAGTATCACAATGTAAAATTTAATTCTTGTTCTCTGCTACAGTATCACTGATCTTAACCCAGCCAAATAATCATATAATTTATACTAAGCAATTCTTTCAAATAGTGAAAATGAATGGAGAAGCTGTCAGATAATATGTGTTTTCTTTGTTTTCAGCATAGACTGAGAATTTGGCATGTCTAAATGGATAAGTAGTGACAGAGAATGAGGTTGGAGGGTCCTGGGAGTTGTTTTACCATTCAGCCAAATGAGCTGCAAATTATCAAATTACTCAAATTTGTCCCTCTAAATCTACCTACATGGCATGTAATGTAAAGAGGCAGTTTACAATCTTCTGAATCTTAATCACAACATCACTCTTCCAAAATGGGGTCTAGCCTCAAAGGAGGAAGAAAATGGCTGTAGTGCATAAGAATGCAAAGTATGAGATCTTGAAGAGCCAAGATAAACACCGTAATCAGTGCAGCCATAGCAAACCCAAGAGGCTGCAATCAGGTTGGAAAAGGGCAATGGGAAAAGAAAGGAAAATAGAAAGATTCAAACTTTTTTCCTGCTGAACATGCTCCCCTTGATATCAAAATAAACTATAAACTTACTATAAATTAGAATAGTGTGATATTGGCCCAGAGAAGACAGGTATATCAATGGGACAGTATTCAGAGTCCAGAAAAAGACCCTTGTATATCTGTGAATTTATAAATGTAAAAGTGGCATTTTAAAATGTGGCAATATTATTAATATCTTTATTTGAGTTACAATTATGGTTGTTGTACTGAGAAGAAATAGATCAATGTAAACCCTTACCTCAGAAAGTATGCAAAATAAATTCCAGTTAAATTGTTAAACAAAAAATTATCAATAAGAATGTTCTAAAACAAAAAGCTTTAAAAGATTTTTATATTGTTTTGAATTGGAAAAGACTGAAATTCTAGAAGTCATTAGGAAGAGACTGACAGATTTAATATATAACTATTTTAAGCCACTGTATAGTGAAAGGTACTATAAACAAGCTAAAAGACAAATGACAGAAAATTTTTGCAACCTGTTTAACCAGCAAGGAAATGGCAACCCACTCCAGTATTCTTGCCTAGACAATCCCATGGACAGAAGAGCCTGGTGGGCTGCCGTCTATGGGGTCGCACAGAGTCAAACACGACAAATGACTTAGCAGCAAAAGCAGCAACCAGCAAAGGAATGATATCTTGTAAAAACTCAAGAAAAAGAAAATAATACATTAGAAAAAATGGGAAAATGCTCAAATAAACACTTTATAGTTTAAATATATGTAACTGTAATCACATGCAAAAATACTCAATATAACTACCAATCAGGGGATGCTAAGTAAAGAGAAAACCAATATTTCCCCATTAAACTAGCAACGAGTAAAACATCTAGTGCTCACAAAGCTGTGGAGAAACAGAAGGACATGTTGGCAGCTGATTTAAAATTTTTAAAGGTACATATCTTTAAAAAGTTATAGGAATCAGCAAACTAAAATGGACTGGAAGGGGTGAATTTAACTCAGATGACCATTATATCTACTACTGTGGGCAGGAATCCCTTAGGAGGAATGGAGTAGCCATCATGGTCAACAAAAGACTCTGAAATGCAGTACTTCGATGCAATCTCAATAATGACAGAATGATCTCTGTTCATTTCCAAGGCAAACCATTCAATATCATGGTGATCCAAGCCTATGCTCCAACCAGTAACGTGCAGAAGCTGAAGTTGAACGATTCTACAAAGACCTACAAGACCTTCTAGAACTAACACCCATAAAAGATGTCCTTTTCATTATAGGGGACTGGAATGCAAAAGTAGGAAGTCAAGAAACACCTGGAGTGACAGGCAAATTTGGCCTTGGAATATGGAATGAAGCAGGGCAAAGGCTAATAGAGTTTTGCTAAGAGAACGCACTGGTCATAGCAAACACCCTCTTCCAACAACACAAGAGAAGATTCTACACATGGACATCACCAGATGGTAACACTGAAATCAGACTGCTTATATTCTTTGCAGCCAAAGATGGAGAAGCTCTATACAGTCAGCAAAAACAAGACTGGGAGCTGACTGTGGCTCAGATCATGAACTCCTTATTACCAAATTCAGACTTAAATTGAAGAAAGTAGGGAAAACCACTAGACCATTCAGGTATGACCTAAATCAAATCCCTTCTGATTACACAGTAGAAGTGAGAAATAGATTTAAGGGACTAGATCTGATAGAGTGCCTGATGACCTATGGATGGAGGTTCATGACATTGTACAGGAGACAGGGATCAAGACCATCCCCGAGAAAAAGAAATGCAAAAAAAGCAAAATGGCTCTCTGAGGAGGCCTTACAAATAGCTGTAAAACGAAGAGAAGTGAAAAGCAAAGGAGAAAAGGAAAGATATAAGCATCTGAATGTAGAGTTCCAAAGAATAGCAAGGAGAGATAAGCCTTCTTCAGCAATCAATGCAAAGAAATAGAGGAAAAGAACAGAATGGGAAAGACTGGAGATCTCTTCAAGAAAATTAGAGATACCAAGGGAACATTTCATGCAAAGATGGGCTTGATAAAGGACAGAAATGATATGGACCTAACAGAAGCAGGAGATATTAAGAAGAGGTGGCAGGAATACACAGAAGAACTGTACAAAAAAGACCTTCACAATCCAGATAATCACAGTGGTGTGATCACTCACCTAGAGCCAGACATCCTGGAATGTGAAGTCAAGTGGGCCTTAGAGAGCATCACTACGAACAAAGCTAGTGGAGGTGATGGAATTCCAGTGGAGCTATTTCAAATCCTGAAAAATGATGCTGTGAAAGTGCTGCACTCAATATGCCAGCAAATTTGGAAAACTCACCAGCGATCACAGGACTGGAAAAGGTCAGTTTTCATTCCAATCCCTAAAAAGGCAATGCCAAAAAATGTTCAAGCTACCACATGATTGCACTCATCTCACACTCTAGTTAAGTAATGCTCAAAATTCTCCAAGCCAGGTTTCAGCAATACATGAACTGTGAACTTCCAGATGTTCAAGCTGGTTTTAGAAAAGGCAGAGGAACCAGAGATCAAATTGCCAACATCTGCTGGATCATGGAAAAAGCAAGAGAGTTCCAGAAAAACATCTATTTCTGCTTTATTGACTATGCCAAAGCCTTTGACTGTGTGGATCACAACAAACTGTGGAAAATTCTGAAAGAGATGGGAATACCAGACCACCTGACCTGCCTCTTGAGAAATCTGTATGCAGGTCAGGAAACAATAGTTAGAACTGGGACATGGAACAACAGACTGGTTCCAAATAGGAAAAGGAGTACTTCAAGGCTGTATATTGTCACCCTGCTTATTTAACTTATATGCAGAGTACATCATGAGAAATGCTGGGCTGGAGGAAGCACAAGCTGGAATCAAGATTGCTGGGAGAAATATCAATAACCTCAGATAAACACACCACCCTTATGGCAGAAAGTGAAGAGGAACTAAAAAGCCTCTTGATGAAAGTGAAAGAGGAGAGTGAAAAAGTTGGCTTAAAGCTCAACATTCAGAAAACAAAGATCATGGCATCTGGTCCCATTAGTTCATGGGAAATAGATGGGGAAACAGTGGAAACAGTGTCAGACTTTTTTGGGGGGGATTCCGAAATCACTGCAGATGGTGATTGCAACCATTAAATTAAAAGACGCTTACTCCTTGGAAGGAAAGTTATGACCAACCTAGATAGCATATTAAAAGCAGAGACATTACTTTGCCAACAAAGGTCCATCTAATCAAGGCTATGGTTTTTCCAGTGGTCATGTATGGATGTGAGAGTTGGATTGTGAAGAAAGCCGAGCACCGAAGAATTGATTCTTTTGAACTGTGATGTTGGAGAAGACTCTTGAGAGTCCCTTGGGCTTCAAAGAGATCCAACCAGTCCATTCTAAAGGAGATCAGCCCTGGGTGTTCTTTGGAAGCACTAATGCTAAAGCTGAAACTCCAATACTTTGGCTACCTCATGTGAAGAGTTGACTCCTTGGAAAAGACCCCGATGCTGGGAGGGATTGAGGGCAGGAGGAGAAGGGGACGACAGAGGATGAGATGGCTGGATGGCATCACTGACTCGATGGACGTGAATCTCAGTGAACTCCGGGAGATGGTGATGGACAGGGAGGTCTGGCGTGCTGCAATTCATGGGGTCGAAAGAGTCAGACCCGACTGAGCCACTTAACTGAACTGAATTGAATGTATCTATAGAAATAATAGAGTGGTAGGAAGGGAAGCTGAAGACAGAGGGGATGTATGTATAGTTAAATATTTACAGTTGGTTGACATTGCTCTATGACAGAAATGAACACAATATTGTTAAACAATTTACCCCAATAAAAAAAATTTTTTTAAAGAACTATAAGCATATGGTCCTTTGGAATATCCTAAACAATTATGCTTCAGCTTGAGTCCCTAAAAAAAGACTTTTTGATTACAACTGAGAATGTCAACAATAAAACTAGATCTCAAAGACACACACACACACAAACACACACACACAAAGAAAAACAAACAGTAACGTGAATACTCACATTCCTTCATACAAGGTATTCATTGCATCATTGTAGGAGAAAATTTTGAAATATTGTTAAGTGTTCATCAACAGACTATAGCACACAGAATTAAAAATACATTTGTGGAAAAAAATAAACAATATGCTGACTTGGAAAAATGAACAAGATATGTTAAGTGACATCCATATATCTATTTTTTTCTGAGTGTGAGTTGCTCAGTCGTGTCCGACTCTTGTGACGCCATCGACTGTAGCCCATCAGGTTCCTCTGTCCATAGGATTTCCCAGGCAAGAATACTGGAGTGGGTAGCCATTTTCTTCTCCAGGAGATCTTCCCAAACCGGGAATTGAACCCAGATCTCTTTCATTACAGGCAGATTCTTTACCAACTGAGCTACAAAGGAAGCCAGGTTTGACCCAAGGATCGAACTGGGCCTACTGCACTGCAGGCAGATTCTTTACTGTCTGATGTATTTGCACAATCTAACAGAAACATCAGGAAGAAGACATATCAAATTGTTTCCAGTGATTACTCCAGGTATGTGTGAGGGTGAGAGACAGATGTTCTCTTCTTACATTATATACTTCTGTCTTGTTTAATCTTATTTCTCTAAGCATATGTTACTTTTATAATAAGAAATATTGATCAATTTTTTTTAAGTTTTTAAATGTGAAGATACTACTCTAGTGAGGGATAAAGATGCATGCTAACAGTCATTCATCCAGTCAACAAATTGTATTGAAGCATCAAGGAGCAAAATGGACAGAAGCACTCACAGAGTTTACATTCTAGGGCAAAACCTAAAATAAAAAATAAACACAATTAAGAAAAGCAAATTATAGATATGTAAAAAGTTACAAGTGCTATAGGAAAAAAAAGTGCAAGACAAAGAGATCTGGAACGCAGGGCATGGTGAATGGGGGTTAGTTGGTGCAGGTGAAATTTGAAATAGGATGGTCAGGTGAGGAACTACCTGGGCAAAGACTTGAGGATGCTGAGCGAGTTGTCTTAGTGGATATAGCTATCCGGGGAAAGACCATGCACAATCCAAAAAACAGTGAAGACAAAGGACATCGTGGGAGTGATCCTTGCAGTCTTTGGAGAAACCAGAGGGAGGCAAAGATGAGTGAGCCAGAGGAGAGGTGGATGAGACAGGGATCAATAGACACGGGGCCAGGGCAGGGGCTGAGGGTGGGAGCTGGATCAGAGACATCAAGGGAGTATTGTAAGGACATTGAAGGGCAGGTTATCTTACAAGCGTATGTCTCAATAAAGACTTTCCACCTGACTTTGACTCAGCACTTAAAACTATGATTCACCACCACAACTTTTCCTGCTTCTCCTCCCACAAAGTGTGATATTGGAGGGGTATGAGTAATCTTAAACTTCCTTCTCCTATAAAGATTTCTTTATATTTTCTGGAAAGTTTTAAGAGCATTTATCTCTCCTTTTAATGGTCTCTTCTGAAAGGTTAAAGCATTGGAGCTTGGACTATTTGCAAGAAAGCTCTTAGCAATCACACATGTGATCCATTGCAAAGATAGAGCCTGCCATGGCTGTGGTGCCTTCTCAGAACAGAGAAGGGAGATCATGACTGTGATCCCATGGGACTCCTAGTCATCCTTACGTGCAAGCTTGTACGACCCCAATACAATGAATTTGAAATGAACATTTAAGAATTTTTTTAAAATGCTCACTTCTTCAATAATCTATGGAAATCTCGAAGGCAGATTTTTAAACAGCCTGGATATGCAGGAATAATAGTTTGGAACAAATGGAAGATCACTGAGTAGGAGGTAGTAAAGACGGAGTGGCAAGACTGGAGGTCAGGAGCCCAGGGCCATGAATAAGCTGTGAAATTTGGGGCAAGTTTCTTCCCATCTCTGGACCTTAGTTCCTTTGTCTGTAAACTATAAGGCTAACTGATGTCTATAGTTCTTTTTAGTTTTACGGATCTCAAAACTGGTATAATTTACTATAATTAAATTATGTATATATATATTTCTACACATATTTTATATATATATATCTACATATAGAATAAATATGTATTTATACATATATATTTACTTAATTATGCATCACAAAAGGGATAAAACTACAAAAAGAATTGCAAAAAATCAAGAGTAAGCTACTCGAGAATAAAGAAGAGATAAGAACCTTAGAACACAATTTTCCCAAACATGAGCTTCCTTGGAAGAATGAGATGTCATACGGAGGCAGAGGGTTATTACAGAGATTCATGCTGATGGGAACTATCATCACAAACGTGGCAGAGGAGGGTATGAGTCAGAGCAGGGACGGGGGAAGTGGCACTGAGCATGCCCTGAGAGGCCTCATTGAAATTCACCTCTCAGATCCCATTCCAACCAGATTCTTAGAGGTGAACTTGACTCAAAAGCTTACTCAAAAAAATGTCTGTATGTTAGAGTTATTCAAAGTAATTCCATAACAGTTTCTATAGTAAGCAAATAATGACCCTAGATGTATCACATACCCATTTTATATCAATGTGATGTTTCCATTTGACAGTTTTAGCCAGAGACTCAACATTCCTACTAAGGAAACACAGTTGAAAACCAAAAACCAGAAGTCTTTAGTTGTTCTCCAAAGGGGCTTGGTTCCATCACATGTATAAACAAAATTCTGTGGGGATCACTGGGTACAGAATATGCTTCTACAGAGGTTTCAGGGTCCCTCCTCGAGGGCCTCACAGGCTAGCAAAGGTCAAACAGCAACATGGGAGGAGGTGTGGGAGAAAAGATTCTCCCTGGATTGAGTCTAGAGACCTGGGTCCTTCTTAAGACTCTCTCATCTACTCACTGTGGGAACGGGAGCACCTCAGGTGGTCTCACTGAGCCTCCTTCCTTCTTCCTATGGGACTGAGTTAGGCCTCGGGGCCTTAATCTCCCTTCCAGTTTTGATTCTAGAACCTCTTAGACTTGGTCCACCCTGAGCCATTAATGAACCATTGTTAGTTCATTTCTGCTTTCATATTTTTTTTACAACATTTAGATTTTACAAGTATGAGTAGGTAAAGTAAAATAAGATTGACAGTTATTTTTTCTTAAAGAGAATTTAAAATTTCAATCCCAGAGAAAGGAGAACGTCTACATGGGAAAGTGTGGTTTTTGAGGAACCACCCCAAATCATTGAAAACAAGATCCAACCTCCTGGTCTTCCCTGGTGGCACAGTGAATAAAAATCCGCCTGCAGTGCAGTGGACATGGGTTCAATCCCTGGCCTGGGAAGATTCCATGTGTCAAGGAGTAACAAAGCCTGTGTACCACATCTACTGAACTGTACTCTAGAGCCCAAGAGCTGCAGCTGCTGAGCCTACAAGCCAGAACTACTGAAGCCCATGCTCTATCACCAGAGAGGCCACCGCAGTGAGAAGCTTGCACCACAACAAAGAGCCAGCACAACTGAAAAATAAACAAAGCACTAAAAAAAGACCCAAGCTCCCCACCAAACACTCGTTCCTCACATTTACCTCCATTCTTCCTCCAGAGACCTTTCTTCAGTGATCTAAAGAGACAAAGACAGTATAAACTCTTAAGGACAAAGAGAACTTCTGTAGACAAGGAGTCTTCTGTAACAAGGGGTTTCACACCTCTTTGAAAGGTGAAGAGCAGAGCAGAGGGGATACTAATAAGAAATGAGCCAGTTCACCCAGGGATCTCAAGATGTTTTAGGAGTTGGAGATGGGACAAGAGATGCCAGATAAAAGTCTGATGTACCCTGAGCAGTTGGACCCCAGGTGACCTCCCACACCCTAAACAGCTTCAGTCAAACCTGGGAATCAGCTGAGAAAGAGAATGGCTGGGGATTCAGGAAACAGGGGCTCTGACACAACAGTACACTGAAGGAATGTTCCAGTGAAAAAGATATGCTATAGATTTGAGGGTAGTCATCTCGATTAGAGCCAGAGGAAAGAAGGTTTCCTGAAGAAAAGGGGGGAGAAACTTTATTTGATATATTAGAACCCTGGAGAAAGAAATCACTAATAGTGTATATTGGATCTGAAGGAACACATAGGTAAGAAAAATAAGGATGGTCAAAGAGGAAACTATACAAATAAAAATAAATGGAAGATGAGTGTTTATAGCAGCATAATTCATAATAGCCAAAAAGTGGAAATAATTCAAATGTCTATCACCTGATGAATGGATATCTATGTTAATCCATGCAATAAAATATTACTGGAGAGTAGAAAGGAATGAGATATGGATACATGCTGCAGCCTAAATGAAACTTGAAAATATCAAGTGACAATAGCCTGATACAAAAAGCCACATATTATATGATTCCATTTATATGATATGTCCAGAACAAGCAAATCTGTAAAGATAGAATATAGATTACTGTTTGCCTAGAGTTGGAAGGGGAGGGACAGGAAAATGGAGAATGTTGGTGAGTTCTAGGTCTGTTTTCTGGGTGATGAAAATGTTCTAACATTAGGTTAGGGACATGCTTGCATGCTTCAGGATGACAGAGGATGAGATGGTTGGATGGCATCACCAACTCAATGGACATGAGTTTGAGCAAACCCCAGGAGATAGTGAAGGACAGAGAAGCCTGGTGTGCTTCTGTCTGTGGGGTCACAAAGAGTCGGACATACTGAGAGACTGAACAACAACATGCTTGTAAAACTCTGTAAATACACTAAAACCCATTAAATTCCATTAAATTATACACTTTGTGAGCTTTGTGCTACATTTCAATAAACCTACTAAAAACAAATAAATAAATGAGAAAATCAGGCAAATCCTGACTCTGAGCAAAGGAAGGTGTTTTGGAGATCAAAAATGATTGTACCACAGGACATGGAAGAATTTGCATAGTTATTATAATGTGTGTTGTTGATTTAATCAAAATGTTGATATAGTAGAAGAATGGAGGGGAAAGCTAGGAGAGGTAAAAGATAGTTCCTCATCTTCCCTAATAAGAAATTTGTAATAGATTGTGCCTAAAAACGGACAAATCAAGAAATATTAGGAAAATAAGCATATTAATTAGAAATTGAAGGTAACTATACTGAAAAAGGCAGAGAAGGCAATGGCAACTCACTCCAGTACTCTTGCCTGGAAAATCCCATGGACGGAGGAGCCTGGTAGGCTGCAGTCCATGGGGTCGCTAAGAGTCGGACACGACTGAGCAACTTTACTTTCACTTTTCACTCTCACGCATTAGAGAAGGAAATGGCAACCCAATCCAGAGTTCTTGCCTGGAGAATCCCAGGGACGGGGGAGCCTGGTGGGCTGCCGTCCATGGGGTCGCACAGAGTTGGATATGACTGAAGCAGCTCAGCAGCAGCAGCAGCATACTGAAAAAGCTCTAAGAATAGCAAGTGGTTTCCTTGGAAAATAAGATCAATCAATGAATAAAATTTAAAGCAAAGTCACAAAGTAAAACAGATGCAGAGCTCATATGAACAACTTCAAAGATTTAAAATGCAGGCCCCCTTGAACACAACTACCATCCTCAAGCTTGGGCACCATAAAATGTATATCACCTGCTCCCAAGTTGCAAAGTAGCTGATGACAAGAATATTTCACTCACTTTTTGCATATCTTAAAATACATAGTGGAATGTTTTCTGGATCCTCTCCATATCTGAAGTTAAATACCTAAATAAAATTCTGCTGCTGCTGCTGCTAAGTCGCATCAGTCGTGTCCTGCTGCTGCTGCTGCTGCTAAGTCGCTTCAGTCGTGTCCGACTCTGTGCGACCCCATAGACGGTAGCCCACCAGGCTCCCCCGTCCCTGGGATTCTCCAGGCAAGAATACTGGAGTGGGTTGCCATTTCCTTCTCCAATGCATGAAAGTGAGAAGTAAAAGTGAAGTCACTCAGTCGTGTCCGACTCTTAGCGATCCCATGGACTGCAGCCTAGCAGGCTCCTCCGCACATGGGATTTTCCAGGCAAGAGTACTGGAGTGGGGTGCCATTGCTCTGCCATCCCTGGGATTCTCCAGGCAAGAACACTGGAGTGGGTTGCCAATTCCTTCTCTGAAATAAAATTGAGCCAGTCCTAAATCTTTATGTCTTATTTCTTTATTCTTCTCCCTAATTATTTTTCAACCACCATGTCATGTAAAACCACATTTGTGTAAATTGGATACATATGTGGAGAATTTGACACCAAAAAACAAGTCATAATTTTTCTAAACCAATACTTTGGTTTAGAAATTCTTAGATCAATTCCCTTAGTTCCAAGATCCTATATCAATTTCACAATTAAATACTCTTTAGTATTGCTATATAGATTGCTATTGTCTATAAAATATTTTATTCTGGATCATGTAAGGATTATCAGTTATATAAATATGGATGTGAATATGGATATATGAGATAAAGATGTGAGCTTAGTCACTCAGTCGTGTCCAACTCTTTGAGACCCCATGGACTGTAGCCCACCAGGCATATCTATCCATGGGATTCTCCAGGCAAGAATACAGGAGTGGGTAGCCAATCCTTTCTCCAGGGGATCCTCTCCACCCAGGTACTGAACCTTGGTCTCTTACATGGCAGTGATTCTTTACCATCTGAGCCACCCGTGAAGCGCATAAATAGACACAGGGATACAGATGCAGTTACAGATATCACATCTCTTCACATATGATTGTCATTTAACAGAAGAGCAGAGGTGATGGAGCTGCCTGGGGGATGGATAAAGTGATGGATGAATACACACTGACTCCAACTGAGGCACCTCATCCTTCTCCACACAGCCTGGATTTGCATATTTTTACTTCAGGCCGCCTTCAGAATGATTCAGAAAAATGCTATCCAGACGAAGTGTTTTGTGATGTCCTTTATTAGGAACATATGCACATTTACACTCCAAACAGCAACAACTCAATTGAGATCGTAACTCGGGGTCCTCTGCCTCAATAACTACCTTTCTTATGTTGACAGGTGGCTGATTAAAAAGGAGGAATGTATCTTTAAGTCTGCTATCACGAAATTATATATATATATATATATATGCACATATATATATACCACCCTCTCCAATGGTTCGGCACCTCGTGATTCCTCGTGGTCCTTTTCCTTCTGAGCAGTTCAATTAGCGGGAAATCTCTCTCTGATGGACTGAAGCAGCTTGAGTGAACGCCCGAGCGCTCAGCCAATTAGGCTCATTTGAAGTTGCAGAATTGCCTTCTTTGGTGTTAAAACCCCATGTCAAACACTGGGTCCAAGATCATTTGTGCTTCAAAATGAGATTGACAGAGCAGCTGCAACAGGGGGCATGCCTGCTGGACGACTTAATTGTGGAGCCTGAAGGGCCATCATGAACCAGCGTGCAGAGACCGCCTCGCCGCTGCTGCATTACAAATGCTCTTTATTAACAGCGATCTGTAATCAATGGGCTCAGGCTTTTTGCCAGAGCTCCCAAATCAGACAGGCGGGCCTCTGCGTCAGGGTGGGCGGAGCCACAGGGCCCAGCGATCGACCTGGGGAGAGAAAGCGGTGTTGTCCTTGCCTGACTCTTGGATGCGATGCTAAATCAGAAAGGGACCCTCGTAAACATTCGAGGGGCGCCCTTTTCTCACTACTGGTTGAATATTCATTAGCCCGGGTGAGCGCGGCACACTATACATACAATTACATGTTATTGATGTGAATAAAAGGAGCTGCTTTTGTTTCAACAAAGGCAAATGTTCTAAATCGGTTCAGCATAATTGTTAGGGTAACTTTTGATCAGAAATATGAAGGCTTAGAAGTATACATCCATGTGTAGAAACATAGAGATGCACAGTTCAGTAGGTGTTAGGAGACAGTAGGGGTTGGGAAGGCTTTTGTTAAAGAGACAAAAGGTTAATTTAAGAAATTTTAAATCTATTTATTTGGAAACAGTCTGCAAATTCCAATTCGGATTTCCTTTCCTTTAAGAGAAATTATTACATGGCATTCTTTCTGAAGGTGTGTAATGGGAAACTCATGGACTGGGAGTCAGAGACCAAGGAGATAGCCTAGGTTCCACTGCCTGAGACCTGTGTAACCTTGGGCAAATCATTTAACCTCTCTGGCCTGCCTAGCCTTATCCATAATATGTGAGGGACAGATGCGTTGTAACATTCGTGAAGTTGATTTTCTACCCACCCTCTCTTAAATATATTGAATGTTATTTCTTTCACTCTATAGTGCAAGAAAGCCATTTATTCTACTATTAAGACCAGATGGGTTGGCCAATCCCCTTTGCCTTAGTCCCCTTGTCCTATTCTCAAACAAATACCATTTGCAGGTATTCTTTCTGCAAAGTCCTGTGTTAAGTGGTATGAAAGAGGGGGCAGGACCAGAGTCACCTGAGCCCTGCTTACCAGGAGCTCAGAATCTGCCAGAGGGAAACAGACTAATAGATAAGTAATTCACCAGTCCTTGCGTGACGTTGCTTTCCGGTTGAATCCACAGATTCAATTGCATTTTATCCAGGGCCAATGTGTACGGCCACTTTATCTGTGCACAGCCCAAATGCAGGGGGTGCTGTTCACACTAACCACCAGTTGAATAGATACCCTTAAGTTGTGCAACATGGCTGTCCTAATCCTAGTAGCTCAAATCAATGTACAACAGCTTTGCTTTCTTTGGCCTTGCCACCCAGCATGTGGGATAGTATTTCTCAGACCAGGAATGGAACTTGTGCACTCTACATTGGAAGTACAGAGACTTAACCGTGGACCACCAGAGAAGCCCCAACATACAACAAGTTCTGAAAGAGATGACATGAGCTCCCTGCTCTTGGTTATTATACTCTAGGAATAAGCATGAAAAGTATATGAATGGGCCTCCCTAGTGGCTCAGATGGTAAAGAATCTGCCTGCAATGCAGGAGACCCAGGTTCAATCCCTGGGTCAGGAAGGTCCCCTGGAAAAGGGAATGGCAGTCCACTCTGGTATTCTTGCCAGAGAAATCCCATGGAAGATAGAGGAGTCTGCAGTCCATAGGGTCACAAAGAGTCAGACACAGCTAAGTGACCAATAAACACACACACACAAGCATATAAATAAAAAATGCAAAATTTGTTATATGAATAAGATATAAACTGTAAAAGAAATGACTGAAGAAACTGAAAAAAAATCACAAGCAATAAGTGATTATGTTTAAGACTTTGCTGTAGTCCGAATTAAATGAAATTAGGAATGCAAAAGTGCTCAAATTGTGCCTGGTACATAGCAAATTTTAAATAAATGTGAGTTTTGTTCTATTCATTGTTGCAATATTTTGCACAATAATAACATTTGCTAGAAGGGAGAGGTTATGTTAGTGTTGGATTTCCAAGGAAGGATTTCTAGAAGAAGCCAGGTTTGAACTGAATCTTGAAGAGTAGGTGAAATTAAAATAAATAAAAATTCATGATTTTAATTCAGATTCCACAAAATGTATCTAGAATGGTAGGTTATCAAAGTGGAACACCCTGAGCACACTCAAAGATCTGGCTATTTCTCAACATAGCACTCTAAAGACTGTGAAGCACAAGCTGAGTTACCATTCAATAGCCTCTGCTGGAACTGCTACAGGTCTTTGTGTCTCCCCCATGTCCTCCATTTCCTCTTCAGCCAATTCTGTAGAGAAACTCCAGTCTTTGTAGTCAGAAGGGCTCCACCAGTCTCATTCTACACTCCCAAAGCCACCTAAAGTTTTTGCTAGCCCATGCTTTAAAAGAAACTGAAAGACTGTTGAGTTGAAGACTAAAGTATTCCATTTTCTATTGGGACCTCCATCACCAGCTTTTGTTGTTGTTGTTGAGTAGATAAGTTGTGTCCAACTTTTGGCAACCCCATCAACTGCAGCATGCCAGGCTTCCTGTCCTTCATTATCTCCGAATTTGCTCAAACTCATGTTTGTTGAGTTGGTGATACCATCCAACCATCTCGTCCTCTGTGGCCCCCTTCTCCTCTTGCCCTCAATCTTTCCCTGCATCAGGGTCTTTTTCAATGAGCTGGCCAAAGGATTGGCGCTTTGGCTTCAGTATCAGTGCTTCCAGTGAATATTCAGGGTTGATTTCCTTTGGGATTGACTGGTTTGATCTCCTTGCTGTCCAAGTGATTCTCAAGAGTCTTCTCACTAACCATTTCTTATCAGATCCCTCAGGTCCAACCAGAACAAAACTGAACCATCTCAGTTCAACCCAGTAGACCATGGAGCCATTCCAGCAAGAAAACTTATGAGAGTAGTAATAAAGATAATCAATATATTGATGATAATAATATTTATATGCCCCATATACTTTCTGTATAAATAAAAACATGAAAGTTTTAGAAACTCATTTAATTCTCATAATAATCCTTGAGTTCAGTACTGTTCTTACATTTCACAGTTGAAGAAAATACAGCACAGAAACTAATGTGCCAAGATCTTAGAGCTACTTTGGGTGGTGGAGATGTCAAATAGGAGAGCTAAGATTCAAATCTAGGCAACTTGGCTCCAGAGTCCCAATACACACACTTCACTTTCTGTGTCCCCTCATGATCCAACTCCCTACTCAAAATGACTGAGATGTCATGGTAGCCTACAAGTTTTCCCATAATGGTGAGTTCCATGACTCACACATTTATCATCATTAGCATTTCAGTCTAGCTCCATGCTGAGCACTGACCACTACATATAATTGCCTACTAGAAATCTGATCTTTCTAACTCCTGCCAATCTCAACACATTCAAATTGACCTCATTGTCTCCTTCAATCTTTCTGATATCCACTCTTCTACCCTACTCCCCTCTTGAACTCCTAATCCTGAACTTAGGGAAGACACCAGAGTCAACCTGAGCCAAAAATCATGAGTTATTTAAGATGTTTTCCTCCCATGGGTTCTCTAAACAGATACCTTAATGAAACAGTCAAAGTTGACACTGTTACTCCTTTGCTCAAAACTCAGTGCTGTCTCTTACCTGTAAAATTTAATCTAATCTCCTTGCAAAGCATACAAGATTTTGCATGCTTTGATCCCAGCTTCAATCATAGTCTCCCCTTTCATCCAACTCTGTGCTCCAGCTGTGATGCCCCTCTGTGCAGTGCCCAACACGCCATCTTTGCTCACAGTTCTGCTTTTGTCTTCCCTTCAATTCCCTTTCTAGCCTGCCATCCCTTCGGCTGCCTACTGATCAATACTTCCCAGTCCTTCAGGTCTCTACCCCCCCATTAATCTCTTCCTGGAAGCCTCCCTACGTACACCAACACCCTCCACCCCAAGTAAATGAGTTGTCCTGCTACTGTTTGTACCTTTTCCCTGTGTAGAGCTGTGGTATTGCATCATAATTTCTCTCTCTCTACAGTGCAAACCTGATGTGTTTTCATCCTCAACATCTAACCCATCTAAATTTTTATGTGCTCTTGATTTGCACTCAGAAAGCATTTGCTGAGTGAATGAATGAATTGACATTTCTAGAACTTCAAATAGTGATAAATGCTTTTGTCATAACTACATCTTAGGAATATAAATAATAGAGGTGCTAGTACCCTGTCAATGATGAGAGGACTATAATAAAGATATTAGTACTGCACCCTTCCACTGAATACATCATCACTTTTCCACAACTACTTAGGGAAGAGACTTGTGGTTCTCTTCTAAATTTCAGGATAAGAAATTTGAATCCAAGGAAAAACCAGTTGTATGGAATGTTTCTCTATTCAAACTGAGTTTTCTCTGTGAAGCTTTTATTTAACATAACTTCTAAAAATGAGCAATGTAAATCAGGATATTTTTATTTTAAATAATTTTAATTTTTAAAAGAAGAATTCAACACTTTAATTTCTTAGAAGTTGCTAAAATAATATTGATTTTTTTGGCTTATCTGGCAAGATATCATCATTTGTCCTAAAACATATGGTTCTGCTAAAGAATGAAGTTAACTATGCTTCTTTGGAAATAACTGCCCTTAGCCTGTGATCACCAAAGTAAGCAAATTTGGTGACCCATATGCAACAATATTAAAATGTTACATTCTGATTTTATTCATTTGTGTCAACAACTGCATCTTCTATAATCTTATACAAGAAGGAGAAATCTATGATTACATGTATATGTCATCTTCCTAGAACTTTCTAGAACATTATCCTCTCCAAGGGTATATCTTAGCTGATCGCATAACTATTTTTTTCAAGCTCTAATATTTATCACTTAAAATAGTTAAATGATTGCTATCCTTAAATATTGTCACAGTAATTAAAGAATTAGCGTCGACACTTGACACTGTTCATGCTAATATTTTACGCTCTGGATTTTTCCACAGTATGAAATCAAATTGCACATCCTGAGAGAAATGCACATGCCATATTGTCATGCACAGTAGATCAAACTAACACAGTAAAAACCCTAAATGGAAACCTTCTAAGGAATTTTAAATACACAAGCTACATCTGCAAGATATTTAACTATTGTTCTTTCACTAAAAATTAATGAGATTTAAATTTAGCTTGAAAGATAGAACAACCAAAGTTTAAAGTGCATGCTAAATTTGTGTCCTAAGTCGGTCCCTCAGGACTCTACACAGCCTGCTTTGGATAAAATATTTCATGTTCAGAACAGTGGTGAGGGTAGAGAGTCTAATGCACTATTTTATTTACCCATCATCTCAATGCAATTCTGTATGCCTTTTAATCAATGTATTAAATATCTTGGCTTATTTGTAAGGCATACATAAAAGAAGAAATAGAGAGCACTGCTACAGTATGCTGGTCTGGTTTCAGATGAATGATTCACACTTGGAATTTGTCAGATATAAGAAAGCACTGGCAAGATAAGTGTAATTGGCAAACTGGCAATTGCTTCCATCCAATACATTACCACCTAGGCAAGAAATTCTGTCACTGTGGTTTTATTCCATATGGCACCAAAACCACTCAAATATATACTCCAAGAATCCTATAAATTAAGGAAACTATTTCTAAATACACCTATTACATTTTATTTATGTCTATTTTCAGAAGTGAGAGTCAAAAGTTATTTATTCCCCTTGCTACACAGCATCTTCTCTATTCTTGGAGGCAGCAATTCTAAACTGTAGTCATCCCTCTTGGAGAAGTACTGTAATTGTAACCAAACACTAAAGAACACACAGGCTTACCAACAAATCCATAAAAATATTCAGCTGCACTATTATTTCTTTGTCAGCTTGTGTTTAATAATTTAATTCAATTCTAGTATTGAAGCGCATAGCAACAGTTTTTTTGTTTTTTTTTTTGTTTGTTTGTTTGAACCAGTAAACTGTGACATGGAAGTCTAATGGAGTATGAGTTTGCATGCTGAGGTGTCATTTTCATAAAACAGCATTTTCACTAGGGGCATACAATGAAAAAGCAGAGTTTCCCGATCTGGTATTGAACAGTCATTGGCCATTAATTCATTATAATGCTATTTTTCTATATAGGTAATTTTATCATTTGTCAGAAAATACGGATAAGTGGTTTACATTTTCTTAGAGACTATTAAGCAAGATTTTAAAAGCTATGAAACAAGATTCTAAAAGCTATGAAAATATCAAATAAATACCATTTTCAGGCAAAGCACCCTTTGATATAGACACAGGTGCAAGTCTTTTCAGTTACTAAAGCTTTTGAGATAAGATAATGAAACTATAGATAATGAAAAAAAATTTTTTTAAGGATGTTTGGCCCACTTCTATTCAATATAAAAATATTATATTTTTAATACACAAGGTCAAAAAGACTACAGTTCATTTCCTTATTAATTTATTAAATCTGGCTTTCACTTATTGTAACAGAGTAAAACATACAATAATAATCACTTAACAGAAAATCTTTTTAGATTCCCTTACATGAGAAGTAGGCAAAACAGCATATTGAATGACTGTTCTCTCAAACCATTTATAACCCCCAGTATCTGAATGAAATCTCCACATGGTGATGACTTCAGTGTTACTGACCAGAGATGATCTCTGCATCTAGCCATGTCTATCCCTATTTCCACAGCCTATACTCACCACGTTTCCATTGTCAGCAACACGGGGCAATAGAAAGTAGCTGGTGTCTTTTCTGGTCCCAACGCTCAGTCTTGCCAAGGCATCAGTGATAAATGTATCCATATTGGAGATACCTCTGGAAGAGGGTGGTGGAGGGCAGGAGAAAAAGAAGGCTGTCCCCCCAGATGATTCAAATATATGCCACGACATTTGCTGCCAAGTGGCAGTATCCTTTAAAGCAACTAACAGCCATTTATTCTTGTTTTGTTTTATTTTAATGGACATATGCTTCACATCTGAATATACCACCTCAGATTGCCCATATGATATAAGGAATGCCCATGTTTTTTAAAAATGTTAAGCTTGTATCTGGAAGAATTTCCCATTTGTTGAGATGGTAATTGTTTTAACTTTGATGTCTCTCACCCTGCACATCTGTTTCAGCTCTTCTACCAGACACAATCACAAATTTATCATCTCTGCATATGTTCCTGGGTTAGGTCTGCCTTAGTGGCAGCATACACCAGTAAATTCCACTGCTTTATTAAGTTTGTTATTATTGGCTTTGTCCATAAAGCACAGTGTTTATGACCTGACCAGTTCACACTTGCAGAAGGAAGAGGCACTAATATAGAATCATTTTATTACCTGATCTGACCCACAACAGCCTAGGTGATATTTCCTTAGTTACAGAGTTTATGGTGTTATCATCAAGCAGATTTTTCATTATTTTTTAGTGGAAATCTACCCCTGTCTGCTGTGCCACGTTGCCTTATTATGTTCAAACCCTGACTCTGTTCATTACTGCTTGAATAACCTTAAGTAGCACCACAATTTCCTCATTTGTAGAATGGACATAAAATTATACTAATCCCTCAAAGTTCTGTTGAGAAACCAGAGAAGTCCTAACACAATAGGTTTATTGTCTTTTATAAAACATTTCAGTGCTAAAAATGCATGACTCGAAACTCATCTAGCCTTTGTTATACATAGTGAGATTTGAAAGTAATAATTGAATCCTCAATAGAGATAAATTCATGCAACAATGAACCATATTCTAAAATGCTTCAGCCACATTCTCCATAACCAAACACACATGTAAATCTCAGACACAGGGTCCTGACCACATCTTGGACCAGAGGCCTCTACCTAAATCAACTGAGGATAATGTACTAAAGAGGCACTAAGATGTTATTATATGTTCTATGTCAACTCCATTTAAGCAAATCATTCATTTCAGATGAGGTATCTATTGAACAAACTATGCCTATTGAGCTCTTAAATCTTTGACACATTTAATTTAAAAAAATCTATGTGACATGAAAGTCATAATGGAGAAACAAGTTAATATGTTGAAGAGCTGTCTCATAAAAAAGCATTTTCACTAGGAGTGTAACAATGAAAAGGCAGAGTATTTGTTGTAAAAAAAAAAAACAAACTATAGAGTATAAAATTAAAAATTTTTTCTCCCTATCTCTTTTCTGTAGCTCAACACTGTTAAGATATTTTTCTTTCTGAAAGTTTCCTATGCTTTTAAGATCTCTTAAATGTTTATGTATATAAACACATTTTATAATTTTACAAAATTTGAACATTTTTTGTTCTGTGTCTTACATGTCTTTGTCCACCATGTTTGTAGATGTCTCTTCATATTGGTGCATGTAGGGAAGTGGATGGATCTCCATTATTTGTAGGTTAGCAGCATCAGAGGGTACCTAAACAACCTGCTCCTGGCAGATTTTACATGCAGGTAGTTTTAACATCTTGATGCTGCAAAGAATGCTCCATCCATGTGTGAACATCTCTGAATACTTATCCATCTGTAATCTGAATACTTAAGCATTATTGTGCATGACCAATTCCTATATTTACAATTGCTGATCAAAGGGACTGTATGTTTTTATTTTTACCAGTACCATCAAATTGCCACTTAAGAAGTTTGTACCAATTTATATTCCTTGAAACAATGTATGATTTCCTGTTTGTCTAGATATGCCAACATTCGGTATCATTGGTATTTTAAACTTTTGTTAATTTGGTAAATAAAAGAAAATTTAAATATCATTTTAATTTACATGATCATCATTGAGATTAAATATCATTTTAATTGTTTGAAGCTTATTTATTATTGTTTGCTAAATTGTCAACTCATCTCTTTTCCCATTTTCTCTTAAATATTTTAATTTATTTACTTATTTTGGCCACAGTCTGCAGCATATAGGATCTTAGTTCCCTGGCCAGGGATTGAACTTGGGCCTTTGGCAGTAGAAGTGTGGCATCCTAGCTGCTGGACCACCAGGGAATTCCCTCTCATTTTCTGAGTGGCTTAATTCTGTTTTATTGAGTGCTAGCTGCTCTTAGCTTATTATTGCTACTAACATTTTGAAATATAGATTAGATAGACAGACACAGAGAAATGCATAGATAGATACATAGATAAATAGATAAACATAGAGGCATAGATACATAGATATATGAATGATAGATATAGGTAGAAAAAAAAAGATAGTTGGAGAGAGAGAGTGAACTTTTTCTCATGATCACTTTTATAAGATGCATTTATTGGTGACTTTCCCATACAAATGTTTTTAATTTTTAAATGATCAAAACTGCCAATCTTCTTTTATGATTTCTAGGTCTCATGTCTTATTGAGAAATATCCTCCACACTATAAGATTCTACTATAGAATTCTAAATATTCTACTCTGCTTTTTCTAATAGTACCAAAGGATACTTTTTAAACTTTTGCTCCTTAATTGATTTTCTAAGAATTTTACTTACCTGATTATATAATCTAACCAGCTATATGTAATATAGAACTTACTGTTGTAAATAAAAATTCAAATAATCTCACAAGCTTTACAGCACATGGTACTGTGCTTCTAGCAATGAAATACTGCAGGCGAAAATTTATAAATGGCAAAACACAGGCATGGGCTCCATAGCCTTCTCTTTAGGCATTATAGTGCCAAAGTATAACTATACTTTAAGTAACAGTATTAGAAAATAAGTTCCGATTTCCTGATTTAAATCTGAGTAAGAGTGTTTTATTAAAAAGCCCTTTGGCACCCTATTAATCAAATAACTCTCACACAGAGTCTAATTTTTACACTTAATTACTTAGTTTTTGTCATACTGTTATAATCCAAAATGCTTAAAACAAGACTAATGGATGACAATGCTGGGGTATTTATTGTTCTTTTCATTGAACAAACATGTATATGTGCCTCACAAATGTAAAGCTTTGGGACAGGTATTTGAAGGATACAGAGATCAAGACAACCCAATTCTTCTCTTCAAAGGCATTTGCTGTCAGGAAGGGAAAAACATCTGCACAAATGCCATAAGGAAGAGGTGATATTGTATGTGCAGAGTTTGTGTAAAAAGTAGCCAGCTCAGGTTCCAAACTGTAATTGTGTGAAGATGTGAACTTCTTTAAATCTCCTATCAATGTCAGAAGCCTAAATGAGATGCTTCCCAGCTGACTATGAGCTACAGATGTGGTTTGTTTGTCATGCATGGTGTTTTTGTTTAATTTGATTTACTTAGCAACATTCTAAAATTCAGAGATTTGACACTAAAATATATTAAAATTTCAGGCTAATCCAAATAAAAATGGGAAGTTCTGCCAACAACAGGCTACCATTACAACTTGGTAACAGATCAGATGATGCTGAGTATTGGGTTTCCCTTTTGCTTATTTATTTTCCTTTCCAGTCTTATTGAGATGTAATTGTGTAAGTTTAAGGTATACAGCATAACAATTTGACTTACATACAGCATGAAATGATTACCACAGTAAGTTTAGTGATCATCCATCATCTCACACAGACATAAAATAAAAGAAAAAGAAAAAATATTTTCCCTTGTAACAAGAACTCCGGATTTACTCTGTTAACAACTTTGGCAGTGTTAATTATATTTATCACATTGTACATTACATCCCTAGTGCTTATTTATCTTATGATTGGAAGATTTTACCTTTGATAACCTTCAATCAATTCCCCCTCCTTTTACCCCCTGCTTTTGTTAACTACAAATCTGATCTCTTTTCCTATGAGTTTGTTTGCTTTTTAAAGCATAATTGGTTTACAACCCTGTGATAGTTCCCAGTGTGCAACATAGAAATTCAGTATTTCTATACACTACAAAACGACCACCACAGTAAGTCTACTTAGCATTGCCACCAGAAATATTACACCAGTATTGACTATATTCCCCGCTCAGTTCATTTCATCCCTGTGAACTATTTATTTTATAACTGGACATTTGTGCCTGTTAATTTCCCTCATTTCACTCATATTCCCTCACCTATTTCACTCATATTCCCTCACCTATTTCACACACTGCCTCTCTGGCAACCACCTGTTGATTTTCTGTGTCTAGGACTCTTTCATTTTGTGTGTTCATTTGCTTTGCTTTTAGATGCCAGGTATAACTGAAAGCATATGGAAGTTGTCTTTCTCTGACTTATTTCACTTAGTGTGACACACTTAAGTCCATCCGTGTTGCCACAAATCACAAGAATTCCATTATTTTTCATGGCTGAGTAACACATATCTATGGGCACTGAGTTTACTTCTCTATATTGGCTACGGGGAATAACACTTCAGTGAACATAGGCAATTAGTGATTTTGTTTTCTTTGGAAAAATACCCTAAAGTGAAATTGCTGGATCATATGGGTGTGTGTGTGTGTGTGTGTGTGTGTGCTCAGTCGTGTCCAACTCTTTGTGACCTACCAGGCTGGAGCTCGCCAGGCTTCCCTGTCAATGGGATTCTCCTGGCAAGAATACTGGAGTGGGTTGCCATTTCCTACTCCAGGGGATCTTCCTGACCTAAAATCTAACCTGCGTCTGTATCTCCTGCATTGGCAGGTGGATTCTTTACCATTGGAGTCACCTGGGAAGCCCTGGATCATAAGGTAGTTCTAGCAAAAAAATTTTGAGGAAACTCCATACTGTTTTTCCACAGTGACTGCACCATTTTACATTCCCATCAACAATCACAAGTGTTCTCTTTTTTCCACATCCTTACCAACGCTTGCTATTTGTTGTCTTTTTTATAATAGCTACTCTGACAGCTGTGAAGTAATACCTCATTGTGGTTTTGATCTGCATTTTCTGGATGATTAGTGATACTGAGCATCTTTTCATGTGTTCTATTGATCATCTGTATATCTTCTTTTTTATAGTGAGTTCTATGACTCCTTTGTGTATTTTGGAAGTTAACCCTATGTCAGATATACCCTTCACAAATATCTTTTCTTATACAATAGAACTTTTTACTTTGTTGACAGCTTCTTTTGCTGTGCACAATTTTTTAGTTTGATGTAGTTTCATTTTTTCATTTTTGTTTTTGCCTTCTTTGCCTGAGGAGACATATTTAAAATACTACTAAGGTCAGTGCTAGACTGTGTAATGTCTGTATTTTCTTCTATGGTTTTGTGATTTCAGGTCTTACATGTAAGTCTAATTCATTTCAGGTTTATTATTGCATGTGGTATGAGAAAGTAGTTCAGTAAAATTCTTTTACATATAGCTGTCCAGTTTTCTTAGTTCCAATGGCCACTTTTCACAGAAATAAAACAAATAATTATAAAATTTGCATGGGCTTCTGAAAGGCTTCAAATAGCCAAAATAATCTTGAGAAAGAAGAACAAAGCTGGAAGAAGAAAACTCACTGATTTGAAAGTATACTACAAAGTTACCAAACCCAACGTATCAATGGGACAGAATAGAAAGCTCAGAAATGAACACTCACTTATACTGTCAATTAATCTATGACAAAGGAAGCAGGAATATACAATAAGGGAAAAGACCACCTCTTCAATTTTTCTTATTTCCTAAGGTAGATTTGTATCGCTATAAACTTCTCACCTAGATTTTTTGCTGTGTTCCATAGATTTTTGGTTCATTGTTTCCGTTTTCATTTTCTCCAGGTATATTTTGATTTCTCTTTCATTTCTTCAATGACTCGTTGCTTGTTTGGTAGCATAATGTTTAGCATCCACATGTGTGTGTTTTTAATTTTTTCCTTATAGTTGCTTTCTAGTCTCATACACTGATCAAAAAAGATTCTTGGATATGATTTCAATCTTCTTAAGTTTACTTAGAATGCTTTGTGGTTTAGCATGTGATCTATTCTGGGGAATACCCCATGTGCACTTAAAAAGAACATGTATTCTGCTGCTTTTGGAAATGTTTTAGATTTAGAAAATATATATGATACATATATCATATGTAAGTGAGGTGATAAAGCCTCTTATTATTATTGTGTTACTGTCAATTTATTTACCTTTATTAATATTTGCTTTATGTATTAGGTGCTTCTATTTTGGGTGCATTTATATTTATAATTGTTATTTATTTTCTTGTTGGATCAATCCCTTTATTATTATGCAAAGTCCTTCTTTGTCTCTTGTTACAGTCTTTGTTTTAAAGTTTAATTTCTCTATTAAAAGTATTACTACTCCAGCTTTCTTTTCCTTTTTCTTTTTCATCTGCATGTAATATCTTTTTCCAGGTAACTCCAGAGACTATTCCCTTGCTCTGAAGGAAAGCCACATTGATGAAGGGTACAAACAGGTCCTCTCAATTTAAAAGCAGATTGTTTTCTGGTCATCTAATAATCGGAAATGAAGGGGTTGGTGAACTACATAGACAATTAGGAGTTATTATAAGTAGCTTTGTGTTTCAAATAGCTATGTATTTAGTAATTTATTCCTCTAACAAAGAAAAGGGTTTCCCTAGTGGCTCAGACAGTAAAGAATCTGCCTGGAATACAGGAGACTCCAAAAAAGAAGTATTAAATTGAAGGCACATGAAATCCAAATAATACATTTGCAGTTACTGTATCCTAAACCTATAGGGAGAAATACCTTCATGGAAATCAGGATTTTTCAATAATGCAGAGACAAGAAATCTGAGGAGGGAGGGCACTGGCAGGTGTCTTCACAGCTGTATAGCTAAAATATATAGCTTACATGTTGTCTGCAAGTGTTAGATAACATTGCATCTAGGGCCAGATTCTTAACTGGGCCTCAACTTTCTTTTCAGATTTGTGACATTCTGAGTGGAAGCAAATATACTGTCAGATTTTTATCTTTGATGCACCCACATTTAAAAATATTTTCTTGTCTTTTCCTCTTCTTCCCCCTGTCTCCCAAGAACAAGTCTATGAACACCCTCATTGGCATGAAAGAATGAAAACACTTGAGGAATTTTCTTTCTCCCTATCAGCTAAATAAATGACTTTCCTTAGTTGTTACATGTCACAATATTTTTTAATTGTCAAAACATCTTACAATTCACATCTGTGTTTAAAATGGAGAGCTATGAGCATTCACAATGAAGCCTCCCCTTTAACTGAAATATTTTCTTCATTAAACAAAACTGATTGATCTTAGCAATTTCAGTGCAAGTCTTAGTGGTATCTTTTGTAATCTGCTTCGTTATTACTATTATTCTAGGACATTTCACATTTTAATGAGGAATTTAAAAATACAGTGGATATTAAATAGTTTTCAAGTCCTCTGGACCAATTTATAAATACAATAAAACTTTGAGTTTGATATTTTTACCACATTTTCACATTACTGTTATTTTATTTAGAGACCATAACCAAAGAAATTATTTGGTTCACTTTGGTTGCTCTCTTTCTATTCTCTCTTTCTTTCCCTATTTCTCTCTCTCTCTCTCTCTGCCTCCCTCTCTTTCAGTTTGTCTCACCCTATATATTTTTTCCTTGCATATATTATACATCTTAGTTTGAATGTACTGAAGTACAAAAAGCAAGGAGGTGATTAAGAGATCACTACCTAATATATAAGCACTTTTCTCAGATGAATGGAGAAGTTTGAATCTTTTAGAAGAGTGGTTAGAGAGATAAGGAGAATTAGATGAGGCTTCAAATCCCAAAAGATGATGCTGTGAAAGTGCTGCACTCAATATCCTAGCAAATTTGGAAAACTCAGCAGTGGCCACAGAACTGGAAAAGGNAAATTGATCTCTGGTTCCTCTGCCTTTTCTAAAACCAGCTTGAACATCTGGAAGTTCACGGTTCATGTATTACTGAAGCCTGGCTTGGAGAATTTTGAGCCTTACTTTACTAGTGTGTGAGATGAGTGCAATTGTGTGGTAGAAATATATTATTCTTCACAAAACTAAACAAATTGCCTTTCTATCCAGAATAATTATCAAGGCAAAAAGTGTCTCAAGAGGGCTTCCCTGCCAGTGCAGGAGACACAGGTTTGACCCCTGGTCTGGAATCACCCCACGTGCCTGCCGAGGACTGAGACTACTGAGCCTGTGCCCTAGAGCCTGGGAGCTGCAACTGCTGAGCCCACATGCCACAACTACTGAAGCCTGAATCTCTAGAGCCTGTGCTCAGCAACAAGAGAAGCCGCCACAATGAGAAACCCATGCACTGCAACTAGTGAAGGCCCCCACTCACCACGACTAGAGAAAAGCCCGCACAGCAACATAGACCTAGCACTGCCAAATAAATAATTTTTTTAAAAAGTATCTCAACAAAACAGATTGATTTAATTTTATATTATAATTATGAAATAGTACAGAAAAAGAATTAGGACAATATTTTTATAAGGCTTCTCAATAAACCTAAAACAAAAAGCACATTATTTCAATATGATGCACTCATAAAAGAACTTTGTGATTAGTCAGAATCTTCAAGAAACATACTTTCCTGGTTCTCCCTCCTCCTGGACTCAAAGTTCTGAAGCAGATTTAGACAAATTTGGTGACTATTTATTAGAATCAATCATGCTTGATTCTGATACTGTTTGGGACCTCAGCTCCTGAATAAGCACTTGGCATCACATCACCCTATAGAGGTGTGTTTGTCCATGAGATACTCTTTCTTTGCCTCCATGAGCACTTCGGAGATATAGTTAACAAGAAGGCCCTGGAAGGGAGATAAGAGATGGTAAGCTAGTCATTTTGTTATCCACACTTTCTTGGAGAACCCCTTCCTTAGGTTCCTCATGGCTTCACGAGCATCCAAGTCTTTGGTGTGAGGCAATCATGAGCCAGTCTAAGTGAAATAAATCTCCCAGTAGCAAGTATTCTGAAAGCAAAGGGGAGGTGACCTCAGCAGAGGATAATCTACCATCAGTGAATGCAGCTTTGTCTCTGGTGATTAGAACCATGCATGCGTGCTAAGTTGCTTCAGTTATGTCTGACTCTTTGCAACCCTATGGACTGTAGCCTGCCAGACTCCTCTGTCCATGGATTCTCTAGACAGGAATATTGGAGTAGGTTGTCACGCCGTCTTTCAGGGGATCTTCCCCACCCAAGGATCGAACCGGAGTCTCTTACATCTCCTTCATTAGCAGGTGGGTTCTTTACCACTAGTGCCACCTGGGACTATATAGCTTTATAATTTCTCAAGCACAATGTAGGAAGAAATCATATGAAACAATTTAACTCTCAACATTTCTCAAATATCTGCTGCTGCTGCTGCTAAGTCGCTTCAGTCGTGTCCGACTCTGTGTGACCCCATAGATGGCAGCCCACCAGGCTCCCCCATCCCTGGGAGTCTCCAGGCAAGAACACTGGAGTGGGTTGCCATTTCCTTCTCTAATGCAGGAAAGTGAAAAGTGAAAGTAAATATCTACTATGAGTTTAACAAAGATACTTGCGGGGAGCAAAGTATCTGTTCTAATTTTAAATTTAATTTCAGAGTGAAAGCTATCACTCCTTATTGTTTATTTACTTGTGCCTCATTTGTGCTTGAAGCAATAGCTTTATAATTTCTCAAGCACAATGTAGGAAGAAATCATATGAAACAATTTAACTCTCAACATTTCTCAAATATCTGCTGCTGCTGCTGCTAAGTCGCTTCAGTCGTGTCCGACTCTGTGTGACCCCATAGATGGCAGCCCACCAGGCTCCCCCATCCCTGGGAGTCTCCAGGCAAGAACACTGGAGTGGGTTGCCATTTCCTTCTCTAATGCAGGAAAGTGAAAAGTGAAAGTAAATATCTACTATGAGTTTAACAAAGATACTTGCGGGGAGCAAAGTATCTGTTCTAATTTTAAATTTAATTTCAGAGTGAAAGCTATCACTCCTTATTGTTTATTTACTTGTGCCTCATTTGTGCTTGAAGCTTATTTGAGTGAAGTTTACCAAAGTACCAGAGAAAATCTTTAAATGAACTCAGAAAATGTGACTCTTTACCTTCCTAGAAATACAGTAAATAAGAAAACTGTGATTAGTTATAAGGTGTGTAATATCCGTAAGTAAAGGTGAACTACTGTAACTCTCAACAAAAATGTGGTCTTCTGGGTACCAAAACCTTGGGACGTTCAGTTGTTAGATATGGCTTTTGCTGCTGCTGCTGCTGAGTCACTTCAGTCGTGTCCAACTCTGTGCGACCCCATAGACGGCAGCCCACCAGGCTCCCCCGTCCCTGGGATTCTCCAGGCAAGAACATTGGAGTGGGTTGCCATTTCCTTCTCCAAGATATGGCTTTTAGCAGAAAAAAAAAATTAAGAGAAAGTTTAGTGAATTTTATGATAAATTTATCCAAATACTTCAGATTTTTATGGACTAACTTGGATCAGTTATTCATTCAACAAATATTTTTGTGCCCACTTTTGCCAGGCACTGTGCTAACCACTGAGCCACTGAGCACGCACATGTGTGCTAAGCACTGGCCAATGAACAGTGAATGACAATGGCTACATTCCTGTCCTAATGGAGCTTGCGAAGGGTCAGAGAGACAAAAAGTTAAATAAATGTTAGCGGGAAGTTAACTAACAAGACTTAAAGTAAGTGCATAAAAACAAAGCACTGAGGGCTGCACTTGAAAGAGGCCCTAACCTGCTTGTTGGAGCCAGGAAAGCTTTCCTGGAAAAAATGATATGAAGGACGAATCAGTATCAAGCAGCTAACAGACAGAGGTCAGCACAGAAATGACATTACAGGCAGGGGAAAGAGCATACGTGAAGGCTCAGGGGTCTTTAACACTATTTTGAGGATAAACACACACACACACACAAACACACCCAGAACTGTCATTATATTCTGTTAGGATTTCATACCATATGGGAACATTCCAGAAAGTAAAGGCACTATTGCTGTGAACATCTGTTGTTTTTCCCCCTACCTAGTCATAACTGGACCTTACTTTTCCTTTGAGTTACCTCCCCTACTTCAGTCCATGTAGTTCATTGGGACTGACTGCACCACGACCTTCTTGGCTGGGTTTAAATCTGGCCCATCAGAGTGTCCCATCCTTCCAGAATGCTCAGAGACAGGCCTGTGACTCAACCAGGTGAACCTGAGTCACCCAGGGTGCTGACAGGCTCGTGGGGTTAGTCTGGAGTTTCTGCCCCACGTTCTAAACATAGTCTGCCTAAACGAGCTGATACAAAGACAAGCAGAGAGGGGAAGGGAGAGAGACCAAGTCACTGAGCCCCTCACTCTAGATACGCCACCAAATTTCAGTTAAGTGAAACAAGAAATTCCTCTTTTCCTCCCACTTTATTTTCTGATTTATTTAAGCCATGTTGAATTAGTTTATCATATGCAACCAAAATAATTCTTATATTAAAACTATATCCTGAAACAGCATTTCTTTTTCTTTTAATAGGTTTCACACGTAACTATAAAGGAACTATTGGCTTATGCACCACTGTTCTTTTCTGTCCCTGCTGCTGCTAGGTCGCTTCAGTCACGTCCGACTCTGTGTGACCCCAAAGATGGCAGCCCACCAGGCTCCCCCATCCGTGGGATTCTCCAGGCAAGAACACTGGAGTGGGTTGCCATTTCCTTCTCCAATGCATGAAAGTGAAAAGTGAAAGTGAAGTTGCTCAGTCGTGTCCGACTCTTAGCGACCCCATGGACTGCAGCCTACCAGGCTCCTCCGTCCATGGGATTTTCCAGGCAAGAGTACTGGAGTGGGTGCCATTGCCTTCTCTCTAGTTTTGTATAATTTGTTCTCCAATGTCGATATTCAGTATACATTTTCCCATCTCCACTGGATCCCAGAATCTTTGGTTCTATAAAGTCACAATTAATCCCTGCTGTAAATTAGCATTCAAGGCTTACTTTGCCAAGAAATGCTCTCTGATTCCCCCATGTACCCATTTTCATCTTGTTCTCTGCGCTCTGAAACCAGTCACATGAAGGAATGGCCTTGTCTCATTCTTCTCCTCCCAGAACTGCTTTATTTTCGGTCAGGAAGAAATCATGCCTTCAGTGGTCTATGGCAGAGGAAAGAGAGGCATAAAAGAATCAACCTGTAACTTGTCTGGACTGAGAGAAGAAAGATTCAAGGGCAACATAAGACCAGTAGGAGTGAATGAGCTGTAACCGGATTCCGTGGTATCCGCCTGGAATAAACTCTCTTCAGGATTGCTGGCCCTGTCGTTCTATGTCACTTTGGAATCATAATGACAAACTTCTGCTGTTTGGTTTGCCAAGGTGCCTGGTAAATTCAATTTTCAAATGCCAAGGTCCTATATGGCGTAATGTCTTTACCACTGCCCTGGACTGGGAGGTAATTTTATGAGTGGATTACTCAATGGAGGAAAGTAGATTTAGGATCCTGTCCCCACCAAGATGTCTGCTTTTCACCTTCTTTCTCAACTAGCAGCGTCAGCAGTTTCCAGGTGGGATGCTTTCACAAATATAGAGATGTGTTGTGGAGATCCCAACTGAGCAACTGATCCCAAGTGATCCCAAGACATCCAATTCTAGAGAAAAGTGTGATATAAATTGTTATTTGCAGTCTCTTTTTCCTTGCCATCTGCTCCAGCTCAGCACTGACCACTATCATACTGAGCATATGCAATAACCGTTGCATCTTTAACACCTTTGTCTTAATTCCAAGCACTCCTTATTTCCAAGCCTTCTCTCTGCCAAAGGATAAAAAAAGAAGGGCTGCTCCCAACTTCTCTCAGCAAAGATCACACGCTGCTGTACTGAGCTCTTAAGGTCTGCCTCCCATCTGCCACCTGGCAGAAAAGCCCCTTCAAAATGTGTGACATCATCTGCGGTGAAGTCCCACTATTGTCCTGAATGAATTTAATGATGACTGTAGATAATATGTTGAACACTCAGCCTTCCCAGTTCTGTTAATGTTCTGGTTCTTCTCCACTTTATTTCTGTTATGCAAACTTATCTTGTATCTTGTAATTAACATAATTGATACTATGCAAAAAAAGAGAAAAAAGAAAAAAAGAACAGAGGAGACAAATGGAAGATTTAAACTAACATGTGCTAGTGGCTCAGATGATAAAGAATCTACCCGCAATGCGGAAAACCTGAGCTCGATCCCTGGGTCAGGAAGATCCCCAGGGGAAGGGAATGGCTACCCGCTCTAGTATTCTTGCCTGAGAATCCCATGGACAGAGGAGCCTGGCAGGCTACAGTCCATGGGATCGCAAAGAGTCGCAGACATCACTGAGAGGCTATCTCTTTCACTTTTCTTTCATGTGAGTAATTGCATTAACTGCAAATCAAATAAATACCCTAACTGAAAGGCAATAATTATGTGTGTGCACATATACACACAAATATATATAATAAATATTATACTTAGAAGAGTCATACTTTAAACACCATGACACAAAAACGTTCAAAGTATATGGATTAAAAAGGACATACCATGCAAGTATCAACCAAAATAAAGCTTCTATAACTATAATAATATCAGACAAATGAGCTCTAGGGCAATAAGTATTAAGTTTTACTAGAGGTAGAGAAGGACATTTTACAATGACAAGAGTCAATTTAACAAGAAGATGTAATAGTTCAAATTTTATATGTGCCTAATGACATCAAACCTGTAAAGCAAAAACTAACACTAAAAGAAAAAATAAACCCATGATCACCATGAGATATTTAACATCACTTTCAGTGATTTATAGAAGAAATAAATCACTAAAGTTGTGGAAGATTTGAACAACATGATTAACCAAATCAGACTAACAATAAAATACGTTTGGAATTTGAACAGTTTTCTCTAAATAACAATGATTAAAGGAAAAATGACAATAAAAATTAGAAAATACTTTAACCTGAATATAGTGAAAATGCACTATAAGAAGCTTGAAGAAAGTAGTTAAAGTTGTGCCTTTATATACCAGGGGTTCTTAATCAAGGACTAAAGTTCAGGAGACCCATGAAATTAAAAGGGAAAGCAATTTTATTTCTGTTAATCCCAAACTGGAAAAGAACAGTTATTTCCATTATGAATAGGCACGAAAGCATTTTAATAATGATAAGTTTGGGAGAACTTACAAATGATGACAAATTTTATGTGCTATGTTCAGTCTCTTTAGTCGTGTCCAACTCTTTTTGACCCCATGGATTATAGCCCACCGGTCTCCTCTGTTCATGGGGTTTTCCAGGGAAGATATTGATGTGGGTTGCCATGCCCTCCTCCAGAGCATCTTTCCAATCCAGGGATTGAACCTGCGTCTCCTATGTTGCAGGAGGATTCTTTACTGCTGAGACATGCGGGAAGCTCAGCTTGACCGCTTCCTCACAATATAAAGAAAAATCAATTTCAGATTACCATAGATGAAGCTCATAGAAGAAAATATGGAAAAGTGTCTTCTTACTTAAAAGAGGTATTTTAAATTTTTTTAAAAAATATTTTAAAAATTGTATCTATTTGGCTGCACCAGATCTTAGTTGCAGCATGCAAACCACGAGTTGTGACATGTGAGACTTAGTTCCCTGACCAGGGATCAAACCCTGACCCCTCTGATCCAGGGTCTTAGCCACTGGACAACCAAGAAAGTCCCAAGAAAGGCAAGTATTTTTTAAACAGAACACAAAAAGCTTTAACTACAAAGGAAAAGATGAATAAAGTAGATTTTATTAAATTCAAAACTTCTGTTATTCAAAAGACGTTAAGAGAATGAGAGGTAAGCCACAGATCAGGAGAAGATAGTCCCAACATAGGTTCCAAAAGTATTTTCCAACAAGGAACTTATATCTAGCATGTAAAATCAATTCTCAGAAATTGATAAGCAAAAGACAGGCAACACATATTTTTTAATGAGTAAGAGATTGAACAGGTATTTTATAAATGGCCAGCAAGGCATGATCTCCAAATGGCCAGCAAGCATATGAAAAGGTGGTCAGCATTGTTTGCAACTCCATGGCTCCTCTGTCCACGGGGATTCTCCAGGCAAGAATACTGGACTGGGTTGCCATACCCTCCTCCAGGGGATCTTCCCAACCCAGGGATCAAATCCAGGTCTTCCGCATTGCAGGCAGATTCTTTACTTCCTGAGACACGAGGGAAGTCCTCATTAGCTGCAAGTAAACATGAAATAGAACTTCAACATCCCACAGCACAACCCTCAGATTGTGAAAAGTTTTTTAATCTGATAATTGCAACTACCGGAACACCCGAATCTCTTGATTGTGTTGATAGGAGTCTAAACTGGATATAATCAGTTTGGGAAACTATGTGATATATCTCCTAATTTTGAACATAGAAACCATGAACCAGCATTTCTTTTTTGTATTTTTTTTCCATTGAAGTGTAGTGACTTACTATATTAGTTATTAGTTTTGGATGTAAAACTTAGTGATTCGACATTCTTATACATTACATACCATACAAAGTTATTACAATATTATTGACTATTTTCCATGTGCTATACATTCCACCTCAGTGAATTATTTATAACTATTTGTTCATATCTGTTAATTGCCTTCACCTATTTCACCCATCCTCCTCTCCTCTCCCCCTTCTGCAATAACAAGCTTGCTCCCTGTATTTATGCAGTTCTAATACAATGTATATATATATGTGTGTGCACCAAAAAAATGTACAAGAATATTTATGCACCATAATTAAATTAACACAAAAATGAAGACAACCCAGCGGTCAACCAATAATAGACAAAATAACTTGTGATATAGTCACACAAGGGGATTCAATTATAATAGTTTTTAAAGAACAATGTACTGCCATATGCAATAACATAAATATTGAGTAAAGATGTCAGATCAAAAAAAAGAATACTGTATGATTTTATATAAAATTCAAAAACAACCAAAACCAAGTTCTAGTAACAGAAATCAGAATAGTTCCTCTTTGGAAGATATCTTTATTGACCATTTAGTCATCTCCTAAGTAGCTTTTAAACTTATCCTCTCTTCTCTGTTTTCATCTCCATTGCTTTAACTCAAGTTCTAATTATATCTCACCAGGATTATTGCAATCATGTACAGCTATCTCCTAACTTAGTCTTGCCTCACTGTGTTAAAACCTTCATTACGTGTCTGAAACTTTCTTTCTAAAACACGTCTAATTATGTTTCCTCCCCTACTTAAATCTTTAAATGGTTCTCTTTGACCTTCAAGATAAAACCCTAGGTCTTTACAACAGTACACAAGGCAGTTTATTTTACAGACTCTGTTTTGCCAGCTTCATTTCCATGCTTCATATTCTGGCTGTGAAGTTTCTAACTCAAGCCCTACTAATGTGTCTGTACCTTTTAAGTCTTTTTTTTAATTAAACTTTTTATTTTCTACTGGAGTAGGGCCAATTAGCAATGTTGTGAAAGTTTGGGGTGGACAGCAAAGGGACTCGGCCATACATATACACATATCCATTCTCCCTAAAACTTGCCTCCCATCCAGCCTGCCACATGACATTGAGCAGTTTCCTGTGCTATAGTAAGTCCTTGCTGGTCATCCATTTTAAATATAGCAGTGTGCACCTGACCGTCCCAAGCTCCCTAACTATTCCTTCTCCCATCCTTCCCCTCAGCAACCATAAGCTCCTTCTCTAAGTCTGTGAGTCTGTTTCTGTTTTGTAAATAAGTTCATTTGCATCGTGTCTTTTTAGATTCTGCATGTAAAGAATATCATATGATGTTTCTGCTTCTCTGACTTACTTCGCTTGGTATGTACCTTTAAGTCTGGTATTTCTCTTCCTGCAAAACCCTTCACTCCACCCTTTCTCTACCTCAGAAGCTTTTACACATCTTTCTAAATGTATGCAGCTCAAGAATCACCTCCTCAAGGCAGCCTCCCCACTCTCCCTCAAGCTAAGGAAAGTAAGTTTTAGGAAGGAAGATCCTTTTCTGTGAACTTAGATTTGCCTCTAATTTGGTCCTACTCATACTGCATCTAATTATCTATTTACTCAACTAATTCCCCAACCAAACTGTAAGGAATCGAGAGCAAGAATCGTGCCTTTTACATCTTGATGTCAATCAACAACATAAAATCAGCTATTAAAAAAAATTATTATTTTCCATTTGTTCAATCATGCCCCAGTTAGTTATCTGTAGCTTCTTTCTTGAATCCAAAGAGTCCACACAATTTATTTTTTTCTGTAAATCTAAAGCTTTTCCATAGACAGAAAAAATATTAAGCAAATCATTTTTCAGAATTTTATGACTTTTGCTCATGAAGTTGTGCTATTATATCAATGAAACATAAAATGGGAATTAAACATTCAGATAGATTCAAATCCCTTATCTACGGAATTTGAGACATGGGTTCTGGCATCAGACTGCCTGGGTTCCAAATCCCAGGACCATCATTGCTTAGTTATGAAAGTGACCCAGTTACTTAAGCTCTCTGTGCCTTGATTTCTCTATCTGTAAAATAAGTGTCTCTGCCTCATGCAGTTCTTGTAAGGATTAAATAGGATGATACATGTAATATATTAAGCACAATGCCTGGAAAAATTTAAGTGTTTGATACTATCTATTGGAAGTAATAATAGCAACAGCAATGGCAGTAATTATGATCTTTTAACAAAATGGAAATATTCTAAAAAAGTTGTTTGATAGAAGTCTGTGGCTATAAGGCAAAAAAAAAAAAAAAAAGGCATTCTATTGATGCTTTACTTCCTGAAAAAGAAACCTTCAAAACATAACTTAGAAAGATAATTGTATAAAAAGTACTGAATCACTGTCATTGTAATTATGCAGAGAAAACCACAGATATCTCAAATACAAACTTATGTTTTTAAAAAAGATGAAGATAAATTAATACCCTAGGTCTTTGCATAACATTTTAAGCCAGTAAGTTGCTTTTTCAATACTATCAAAGTCTTAGAAAATATGAAATCTGTATTGATTTAAAAGTAAGATGATGAAAATACTGCTTCAAGAGTTTGACTCTTTTTAATAGTAAAATTATTATCTTACTTTTAAAAATTAATTTTCACGATGCTTAATTAAAATGATCTAAAAATAAAATTATTTTCTAAATTCTGAATTATGGATACGTTTCCTCCTGTATTTAGTACTAACCATTGTCTCTACACCGAACAAAATTTTCACAGGCCAATAATGTCATTATCACTTCCAGCAAGGCCTTTTATGATAATGTAAAAAGTTGAGTACAGGATATATATTTAATCTTGAAAGTCTGCATGATATCTATAAACTTAAAAACAAATCTTCTGCTCTTAAATCCAAGTAACAATTTTCAACACATGCTCATTATCTATATGATATGAAATTTTTAACTAATTATTTTCTGCATTTTGAAACATAAATAATAATTTTATTTTTGTTTTGTAGCATAGATTTAATATAGAAACACATCATTGTTTTTTATTCTATTTTTGCTTCAGGGTGATATCAGAAACACTCCTTAAAAACTGAAATATTCAACTGACCAGTTGTTTTTGCTAAAAGTTTTCTGACAGCTTGGCTCAAATGATTTTGTTATTAAACTTATTGTTTTGGCATCTTTTAGACACAAGCTATAATTACAAAATTCTGTCCTTTTTTGTCAACAGCAGAATATATCTTGGAAGTAAATGAATTATTACCTCACACGTATATAGCTCTAGTTATAGGAATGAAAGTGAAAGTGAAAGTGAAGTCACTCAGTTGTGTCCGACTCTAGCCCACCAGGCTCCTCTGTCCATGGGATTCTCCGGGCAAGAATATTGGAGTGGGTTGCCATTTCCTTCTCCAGGGGATCTTCCCAACCCAGGGATCGAACCCAGGTCTCCCGCATTGGAGGCAGCTGCTTTAACCTCTGAGCCACCAGGGAAGCCCTAGTTATAGGAATAGATGAGTATTATTTTTGAAAATTGACATTGTTTTTAATCTTAAAGATCCTATTTCAGTGTAGGGCAAAATTAAACAGTTATTTCTTCTAGATACTAAAAGTATAACTATGAAATGGAGACTATAAGAAATAATAGTAGGCATTATTTAACTACACCCAAGTGGATGTTTAGAATTGAAAGACACTCTCTTGTCTTATGAAAACCTATCACATTGCACGTGAAGTCAGACCAGAATGCTATGCCAAGGAAATATAACATTCCAAATGAAACAATGTAAATAGAGAAAATCCTATCACTTTAAAGAACACTAAATACAGGTAATCCCTACAGACTTATATAGGATACTTCACTTCAGCCTGGCAATGTTTCCCAAACCCATGAGTGGCAATTAGGTAATGTCACAGAAAGATCTTAGTATTAATTTTTTGCCATAAGAAACCAACAGACAAGCAACTAACTTAAATCAAGCAAAACTCTGATCATCAAAATATTCAGATGTGAAACTATGCAGCGAGAGTGGCACAAAAGCAAGCAACAAAATTAATTGAAGATATATTTTTGACCATGTGTTTTTTTTCCATCAAAACAACCTATCAGGATTTATTAGAAAGCAAACGAAGTGAGGCAAGTTTTCTTCAGAGCAAACACAGGAAGAATTATAATAATTTGAAAAGAAACACTTCCACGCTGAACTGACAATGCTGCTAATTTGCCAAAGTAGGGACAGAGCCCAACCTGGGAGGCCAGCTTCTTTAGACAATTCCTAAAAGCAAAATAATACAGCTGCTTAATTTCAAGCTTTTTTTAAAAAAATGCTTAAATTTCATTTATTAAAAAAATTATTAGCCAAGGTATTTTTACACAGGAAATTATAAAGAAAAAAGAAATAGCATATAATTCCATTTAGAATATTTATTTTAATCATTGACTTTAAAAAAATAAAACACACATAGTTAGAAGATTCCAAATGTCCAGGACATAAAACAGAAACTAAAATTTTCCCCTTCCTCTCACAATCACCTGCCCCAGTTCTCTCTAAAGCTGTTTAAACTAGTTAATATATCTATCCAGAAATGCATATTTGTGTTTGTATCCACATTTACAGATACTCACCTTCCACTGTACAAATATTTGTATAATGTTCTTCCATTTTGAAACACAAATGGAAAAAAACTATTCTGCCTTAATGATTAAAATCCTGGTGTAGAAAAGCACAAATGTTTTCTTTTTATATACTACACTATATTTTGTAAGAAGCAGAATTTTAAAATAAATTCATCAATTGTATGTGGTTCATTTCATGTTATTTCTAGTCCCTATCAGTAATTCTAATGACTCATCATATACAACATATTCAAACCTACACTAAAGTGAGAATTATCACAGAATTCTACATAGGCCCAAAAGTGAATGAAGTCAAAAAGCAAAACAAACACAAATAAATAGAAAATTTTTAGATATTCACATTTTTGAAAGTCTTAAAAACAAGCAATTCAGGAAAAAACCTAAGCTAATCTGTAGGAAATAAATTTCTTTCATAAACTGCTACTTAAAGCAATCTTTAAAAAAAAAAAAAAAAAACCTAACTTTATCCACCACTGCTTAGATTGAACATGAAGAGATAACAAAATTTAGATAAGAGATGAAAATATTTTTTAAATATATATTCCAGCATTCACATCTATTTTATATGTTTATGAAAATAAGAAAAATTCTCCAAAAATTTCCATTTAGAATTTTTAAAAGGCAGCTGAACTAGAAAAAAAGTCTCAATTTTACAGTTTGATTTGAAATCTCATCAAATTGTAACTCTAACTACTGTCTACTCTATCTGAACATATTTTGAATGTTTTAATTAAAGTAATTTGGTTCTGTTCTTTATTTTTAAGTCCTCAAAAAAAATCCCAATTTTGTGAAAGACAAATATCATATGATATCACTAGATGCTGAATCTTAAAAAATGATACAAATGAACTTATTTACAAAACAGAAACAGACTCATAGACTTAGAAAATGAATTTATGGTTAGTAGATACGAGGGGTGGGAAGGAGAGAGAGAGTGGGAGTTTGGGATTATCTGTATACATTACTGTATTTAAAATAGATAACCAACAAGGGTGTACTGTAAAATCTTTTTTTAATTCTTTTAAAAACTCCTAATTTTGTTCAATTACAAGAATAAAGAACTATTTTTTTCATACCTCAACATATTCTTGCCTGAAATAGAATTATCTATTAAAAACTTCATTTTTAATTAGCGATATAAAAAATAAAATTCTTATTTTAATTCTTCTACTACATATTTTATCTCATGTGAGAAAAATACTTTTCAAGTAAAATCTATAGTTCTTTTCTTAATTCAGAATTACTGATCAAGCCATTTGATAACTTTATGGCAAAGCTTGTCAATATTTGTAAGGACTCATGATGGAATAAAAATCCAACTTCTAAATTGGCTCTCACATTAAGGGGAGGAAGATATCATTCAAACTAATCATCTAATAGCAGACTTCTGTCAGAGGAGGGTGCGGCTCTTAAGTTGGAAGAGACCCTCTAAAATTCATAAGAAGCAGACAAAAATAAAAGCACTACATTGCAGGATAGTTTTAGGAAGCAAATTATGTGCATTTGGTCTGCATGGTTCAGAAAACGGTTTTGAAATCTTTCTCATGATTCGTAATGGCTTGCTTTCTGTCCAAATGCCTTTGAGGTTTGAACATAGCGCGGCTGAAAGTCAGAACACTGGCATTTCAAAGCACTAACTTTTCCTCTTTGGTCTTGTCTCTTGGCAGCCAGACCAAGCAGCTTCCTCTTATTCCTCCAAGCTGCCATGGAGCTACAACCAGAAGGGGAACTGCAAGAGGCCAAGTTCATCTACCAACCTGACCCCTCCAGACACATTCACCTTTATGAGTCCTGGCAGCCTCTTTTGATTAATATTGTCATTTGCAGCCATTGAAATCAATTCTTTCACCACCTTCAAAGCTGTACAAAAAAAAAAAAAAAGACCAACTGAGGTATGGGAAATGGGGTAGTTTGTCCTTTATGATTTACCAAAGTGATAAAGAATTTTAGCAGAAGAAATGAAATATTTATCAGTAAGTTAGGGGGCTTCTGTTACTGGGCAAATTGAATCACCAGGTGTTGAGAACTAGTTCCACACCAATTCTGCCTAATTATATGACAAAGTCTTTCCAATTTTGACCCAGTCTCTTGCAGATTCCCTACTGCACCTTAGCTTGTTGCATCCCTGAGCAATTTAGAGACTATTTGCTCTGTATTTGCCATGAACGGTATGTTATAGGCAATTTGTCATTCAGAGTTTGAAACATCAATCTCTTTGGTTTCTCTCCAGAAGAATTGTGAATTGGGAGGAAATCTCTAACCCCATAACCAGCATCGTTTACTAATAATCTGAACACCTTTGTTAATTCACAATAATAAAGCACTGGTTAAAAAATAATCTTCCCCTGGTCCATTTACTTCCCCTCTTCCTTCTCTGGGGACTCAAAAATCTCTCAGGTTTGAGCCATTCTCAGAAATCAACTTTTAGCTTCATTCCTTTGCCTTTTCTCTTTTTTTGTCCAGAGTGAAAAATTCCTCTGGAAAATGACATTTTCTGCCTGAATTGATAGCCCAAGCTTTCAATTCTAACATTTCAATACATGGACTAAGGGAGATTATATATGTGTCTTGTGTTTCATGGACTTAGGGTTGTGATAATTTAGGTCTAGATTGCTGATAATCTTGGGGCATTGTACAATATATAGTCTGACAGTGGCCATAAAATGGACATTTGTTACTGCATTTGCCTTCATGTTGCTTAATGGTGTCCACAAATATTTGCAAAACATAAAAAATACTGATATTTTAATGATGCAGTAGGATTACATCAAATAAAAAGCACTTTAGCTATAGCTGTGTGACAATGAAATTTACTGCACAACAATGGCTACAGAATTTAAATGAAAAGTTCTATGGAAAATAAGAAATAGCCGGCTTTTTCAAGGTTTATACGTGTGTGTGTTTTTATTAGTGTGCTAAATTGATTCTATACAGTAAATGGCATCATTGCCTTTACATAGCATTTTTTATAATTTCCAGATGGTTTGTGTTTTCATTTTACACTGGAAATTATGAACATAGAATTATTTTTCCAAATTTTTAAAATGTGACACAGTTGCAAATCTCAAACCTAGATAAACACTAAGACTATGACTATGCAAAAACACTTTCCATATAAACGTTAACATTTATAGACATATTCTGGATTAACTATACAAAATCCCTTTGTGCTTAAAATTAATATCACTGTTGGTGATGACCAGACAGAAGACAGCCATTGGGAGGCAGATTACTTTATATTCCATCCATCCACTAATAATATCCCTTCAGTCAGAGCTAATGCTGCAAAAATTTTTTCTTTTGTTCTTTATTCTCTTCCCTTTCCCCAACGGGACTCTTGGCCTGAAAGGAATTTTTCCATTGCATCTGATTTCCCAGAAGTCCATCTAGGCAGCCTATCATTTGATATTAAATCACTGCGTTCTTGTGCCCACCCTGCTCGTGGCGATCCCATTTCAGCTTGGTGCCGAGCCTGCATTGCCATCCATTCTCCACACGTTCTCCCCAAAGATCTTGTGTTGCAACAGCTTTGCCACAGGGTCGGCAGCCTGGCTGAGATCCAGGAGCACATTGTGGGTGATCCTGCTTCGCATTTCATGTTAAGTACGGCTGGTGGATGCTGCTGAAGGAAGGGCTCGAGAAGCCAGATGTGACGTCTAGGGAAGGCTGGACACCATCGTCATCTGGACAACTTCCATTTGGTATGAAGCTGGATGCCATGTTGGTTTCTTGCAGTCTTCTCTGTTCTCACTGAGCATGGTTAGCTAATGTTCTTGATGTTAGTGTCTTGGCTGAGGAAACAGAATTAAGCCAGGTAGTAAAAGTCATACTGTCTCTAATATGCTAAATAATATCATTTGTTCAATATTTGCATTTTAAGTCATCAAAAGATAGGCTTCCAACAGATGTTGGAAGATGTTCCAAAAACATCCATCCAATTAATATTTACTGAACCCTTTGCTTTATACTGTGATCTGTATTAGGTATGGGGAATAGAACGGAGAACAAAGTGTACAGGAGTATACCACTTATCCCTGGATTGGATCGGTATTTATTTCCATCTTCAGTTAATTGTTTTGGCATTATAGAACCAATTCCAGAGCTCTCTTCAATTGTACTGTCAGTAGGAATATTACAGATTTACATATACACCAGTATGATATTTTAACCTAAAATTGACTGAAGTACATCTAGTTAAACCATTTCTTTTCTTGTTTGGGGGTGGTTGTCCTATACCTATATATAGTCTTATAAAATATGCAAACAAAAAGAATCATACAGAACAAAACCTATTAATTTCTGGCTCATTGCCCCTCAGGTCACCTGCAATACACATGTGTACTTATACACACATACTCACCTACTCCCCTCCCAGAAGTAACCTCTGTCAATAGTTTGGTATACATCTCATGCCCTTATATACATATGTGTTTATATATCAATTAACTTCATTTCTTTCTGTGTAAATGGGATTATACATTATTATTGTTCTTGCATTTTTCATTTAAAAATATCTTAGAGATTTTGCCAAGTCAATATGTGTAAGCCTACCTCTTTCAACAGCTAAATAGTATTCTTTACTAAGGATGGACTATATTGGATTTAACCCAGGTCCCAATTGATACATCATGGAACCATTTCTCAGCTTGAAGGAATAGCGTTTTATTGCCAATTTTTTTTTTTCTGTTTTAAGGAATTTCTGAGAAAGGCTACACCATACATATGATCTCCATTTTCAATATGCTATTTCTTTTCATTAGTTGTGTTTGAAATGTATCAAAGCTCCATAACAGAATTCTGGGTCTAATTCTCTCTGGAGTCTTCTCTGAAGTACTCATTGCATGGAGGCATACGTTTCAAGTTATATATTTGGTGGCAACAGTAACTTTACAATGACTTCACACTTTGCATATTTTAAGACAATTAATTAGTTTATAATATTGCTTGTCCAGCATGGAAATTTAAAAACCATACTTTGGGCGAAAAATATAAAGTGACTTTGTAAGTCTTTATTTACATGATTTGGAAAAGGACATGTCTCAGAAAACAGAGAATAATAGTACAGTACATTATTCATTGGCTGAATTTTTAAAATCTGGTCCCAATAGCCACAGATCAGGATTAAATCTGAGCGCTTCGGTTATAATCCTCACATAGACCAAGACCCCTTAAGTTCGTCCTCTCAAATTCCTTTTTGATAAAGAGATAAACAAGTGTCAATGAAAAAATGTATTAGTGGGTAGCGGTGGTGATGTAGTTTAAAATAATTTTGAGCATCAATTTCATCCATTCTGGCTGCCACTTGTTGACCTTTGTTTCCCATCACAGATGAGGAATTGCTCAAAATCACTCTTCTCTGAGATTCTCTCCCAGGTTGTGAGCTTTCTGATACCCCATTAGGAAAAAAAAAATGTGTACACATAAGCAGCCGTGGTATTCAAGGGAACAGGAATATTAACTGGTTTTGGAAAATTTCTAATTGAATATTGTTATTTTTATCATCTTATGCTAATCTTGTAAAAGATTACTGAGTTGAAATTATGGCCATCCACATGTCTCTACACATTTTATCAAATTCTGCATAAGCAATAAGTTTAATTTCTGGAGTACAGGGGATTAGCTTCACAAAGGCATCAGACAGGGGGAAAAGCCTCTGACGTCCGTGAACCACTTTGGAGACTGAGGGTTTGGGCGTGATTACTGGTGACTCAGGTGTATCAGCTTTATCCTTAACCCCTGGTCAGGTTAACCAGTAGACTGTCTTCATGCTTTCTGCTTTCACAGGCTGGGTCTCAATGGTGTCTCAGCAACAAAGCCTGGGAAGAAATTGAAGGGGAAATCATTGTTCAACTATAGCAAATATTCAACACCATCCTCTTTTCTCTTGGGTTTCGGAGGTAAAAAGTGAGTCAACTGGAAAGTGACATAATCTACCAAATGCAGCCTCTATCAGGACAATGAGAAAAGGAATCATTCAGCCTCAGAACATCTTGTCAGGAATATTTCCTTGCTTCTACAGATGAACTGCAAGCACTCAGCCTGTCTCAAGTCTTATCCAGCAGCTCACAATGCTGTCTCTGCCTCCATAGCCTCTTTTGTTGATGTCTGAAGTGGGGAGGTCTGTTCACTTGAAGCAAATCAAAATATCCATACTTTGTGAAGTCATCTTACATGATAAAATCCATTTAATGTCTTTTTATTTCCCTGCAACATATGGTTTCTTTTCTGCTTCTTTCATTTCCCCTTATTTTCTTTACAATAACAGAAATTGACTTTTTATTATGCCTTTATTCCATTTCCCCCTATTTTCAATATAATAATAGAAATAAATGTTATAGCTTGTTTTTTATTCAAAAACTGTAGGTAAAGATCACATCAAAATTAAATGACCAGTGACAATGAGATACCAGTTCACACCCACTGGAACAGTTAAAATTAAGAAGACTGATCATACCAAGTATTGTCAGGTATGTGGAACAGTGGAAACTCATGGCTAGAGGGGATAAAAATTGGTAAAAAGCCATTGTGGAAAGTAGTTTGGCAGTTTCCTCCATCAATCAGAAGCATGGTGAATCATGCAATGTGGAATAGCAGCACCGGGCAGAGTTGTTAAGGGCCCACCTGGCTGTTCTTCCCAATCTCTTAACAATGGTTTCTCCTGGAGCTGAGACCCCTGTCTGTCGTGGGGCCCCTCCATGGACCATGTATTGTTTCCTACTGATGCCGTAACAAATTACCACAAGCTCAGTGACTCAAAACAACACAAATTTATTAACTTAGTGTTCTGGAGAGAAGTCTAAAATGTGTCGTCAGAGGCTTCACAAGAGAATGCAGTCCTTTTTCCCACAGGTTCCCCACCTTCCTTTACTTATGGTTCTTCCTCCATCTTCAAAGCCCAACTTCTGATTCAGTCTTTACATTGCCTTCTTTGTCCTTCATCCTCCTGCCTCGCTATCCATTTGTGATAAAAACTCTCAATAAACTGGTATAGATGAAATGTATATAAAGGCCATATATGACAAACTCACTGCTAACATCATGCTGTTCACTCACTCAGTCATGTCCAACTCTTTGCAACACCATGGACTGTAGCACACCAGGTTTCCCTATCCTTCACTATCTCCTGGAGTTTGCTTGAACTTATGTCCATTGAGTTGGTGATGCCATCCAACCATCTCATCCTCTGTTACCCGCTTCTTCTCCTCCTGCCCTCAGTCTTTGCCAGCACCAGGGTCTTTTCCAATGAGTCGGCTCTTCTCATCAGGTGGCCAAAGTATTGGATCTTCTGCTTCAGCATCAGTCCTTCCAAGAATAGTCAGGGTTGATTTCCTAGGCTAAATCATATTCAGTGGTATATGCTGTCAACTGGCACATAAAAAGATGTTAAGCATCAGAAATTGTTTGGGAAACACAAATGAAAACAGCAATAAGATACCATCTTACACCTGTTAGAATGGCTATTATCAAAAGACAAAAGATAAAAAATATTGGAGAAGCTGGACACGAAAGGGACCCTCGTACATTGTTGGTGGGAATGTAAATTGGTGCCACCGTTACGGAAAATAGTATGGAGAGTCCTCAAAAAATTAAGAATAGAACCACCATGTGATCCAGTTATTCCACTTCTGGGTATATATTCAAAGAACATGAAAACACTAATTCAAAAAGATGTGTGCTTGCCTAGGTTCATTGTAGCACTATTTACAATAGCCAAATATGGTAACAACCTAAGTATCCAATAATAGATAAAGAAGATATGGTATGTGAATATACTGGGATGCTACTCAGCCATGAAAAAGGATGAGATACTTCCATTTGTAGTGACAGGGATGAACCTTGGAGGTATTATGCAAAGTGAAAGAAGTCAGATGGAGAAAGACAAATGCCATATAATTTCACTCATATGTGAATTTGAAAGAAACAAATTTCCAAACAAAATAAATGAAAACAGACTCATAGATTCCAAGAACAGATTGGTGGTTACCAGAAGGGAAGGTGATATGGGAATGGGCAAAATGGGGGAAAGGGATCAACCATATGGTGAGGGATGGCAGCTAGACTTGCGGTGATGATTACTTTACAGTGTATACACATGTCAAATTATAATGCTATACACCTGAAACATATATAATTTATAAACATAGACTCAGATATATTTACACATATATGTTATCATATATGAATTATTAGGAAGCAAGTTCGGAGGCATTGTAAAGGCATGCTAACACCACCCTGAAACTTTCCCTTTGATATACTCAGAAGAATTTAAAACATTCGAAAAGAAAAAAACTTACTCATAATATGATTTGGTTTTATTTAATCCATGTTGGGGCACAAGTAACATCTCTTGTGCCATCAGCAGTGTAACTCTCACACTTCGGGAAATGCTGGTTTTAGTTATAAAGCGGCCAAGCCAGCCTCTCTCTAAAGGAACACAGTAAGGGAACAGAGTCCTATTCTGCTTATATTTTATGGATCATATCACATTCATTCCACATAAACAACATATCAGCACTAAGAAAGGAACTTGACTGGATTACACAGCTAAAAAGCAGCCTCAAGAGGATTTAACCCTAGGTGGTTAAACTCCAAAGCCTGGGCTTATTCCATGTCTGAACCAGTGGAGAAAATGCAAATAAGGACATAACTGCTTCAGACTTTGGTCTAGAGAGGATTCATTCACCTTCTCACACGGATGTGAACATACACATGTGCACGCATGCGCACTACCACACACACACACATACACACACACAGGTTCTGGGCCTCTGGGAACATTTAAGCCATATTCCTTGATTTCTTACCTTGTAACAGTGAGTACTGCCCTTAGCTGTCCATGAAAATACCTGAGAAGTTTTGCTCCTGAGCTGTGGCCTGGACGTCCCAAGATACGTCTAATGCACAGTCAAAGCTGAGAGTCCTGGAGAGGCACTGGGGGGTGGTGGGGTGCAATGGGAAGGAAATGAGTTCTGTGGTCAAGCTAGTTCAAATCCTAGCTGCTGAGGGTTTTTTAAAAAGGGTTTTTAAAATTTAATTTGTATTGAAGTGCAATGGCACCCCACTCCAGTACTCTTGCTTGGAAAATCCATGGACAGAGGAGCCTGATAGGCTGCAGTCCATGGGGTCGCTAAGAGTCAGGCACGACTGAAGTGACTTAGCAGCAGCAGCAGCATAGATGCTTTACAATGTTGTGTTAGTTTCTACTGTACAGCAAAGTGATTCAGTTATACATATACATATGCCCCATCTTTTTTGGATTTCCTTACCATTTAGGTCACCACAGAGCACTGAATAGAGTTCCCTGAGCTGTACAGTAGGTTCTCATTAGTTATCTACTTTACTATATATATATATATATATATATATCAATCCAAATCTCTCAATTCATACCACCACTACCACCCCCCTTTTCCCCTGCTTGGTGTCCATATATTTGTTCTCTACATCTGTGTCTCTATTTCTGTTTTGCAAATAAGATCATTTATACCATTTTTCTAGATTCCACATAGGCTGCTAAGCTTTAAAAAGAAATGATCTTAAGCCAAAGATTGTTAAGTATGGTGGCTCAGCCTCCCCTTGGAACATATTATAATTGTACATTCTTAAGCTCCACCCCAGACCTGTTGTTGTTCAGTTGCTAAGTCGTGTACAATTCTTCGAGACCCCATAGATTGCAGCACACCAGTCTTCCCTGTCCTTCACTATCTCCCAGAGTTTGCTCAGATTCACGTCCATTGAGTCAGTGATGCCATCTACCCATCTCATCCTCTGTCATCTCCTTCTCCCGCCTTTACTCTTTTCCCAACATCAGGGTCTTTTCCAATGAGTCAGCTCTTCATATCAGGTAGCCAAAGTATTGGAGCTTCAGCTTCAGCATCAGTCCTTCCAATGAATATTCAGGGTTGATTTCCTTGCTGTCCCAGGGACTCTCAAGACTCTTCTCAGCACCTCAATTCAAAGCATCAATTCTTCAGTGCTCAGCCCTCTTTATGGTCCAACTCACACCCTGGACCTACTGAATCAGAAACTTCTGGGGTCAGGGGCCCAGCAACCTGAGTTTCAGTGAGTCTTCCAGTGACTCTGATGGACTGAAGTTTGAGAACACCAAGAGTGGGCAGTTTTTCTTCCTGAGTCTGTTTCCTCTTTTAAAAAATGGAGATATACCCATTTCTACTGTGATGCTGTTTGAATCCTGTAGGATAATATGGAAGGATCAATGCTTGTTCCTCGGATAGCCCATCGGAATTTGCTGTATGTTTCAGGGAACTCAAACTGGGCTCTATAACAACCTAGGAGGGGTGGGATGAGGAGGCAGGTGGGAGGGAGGTTCAGGTGGGAGGTAACATGTGTGTACCTATGGCTGATTCATGTTGATGTTTGGCATAAACCAACACTGTTCTGTAAAGCAATTATCCCTTAATAAAGAAATATATAAATTAAAAAAAAGAAAGAAAACTAGTTCCTAGAACACACTATGTGCTCAATAAGTTATTTTGTTCATGGAGTAATAGTTTGAAGGCACAGTGCAAATAATATGGATGACCCTGGAGACCATCTTGTGGTATATTGATTTTTTTTAATATAATTTTTATTTAATATCTTCAGAAAATACATGGTTCAGGTGGACAGGGGGAAGGGACAACATTACACAATAAAACATCTTAGAAAAGCTCTCTCTCCATTTCTGCCAGTCCCCGTGGACTCCACACAGGAAGCCACCAAATCTTCTCTGATTCCTTCACAACTGCTATTTGTGTTCTTGTTCTCATTTTATTCCTATCTTGCCCACCCTTTTATTCTTCTAAAGTCCTCACTTTTTCCAGTGGACACAAGATTTAGTCTTTTTCTATTCCTGCTTGAATGAAGGATTTCACTCTAAAGGAACCAATACATTAGTTATTCTGAACTATTAAAATGAGTAGCACATTGACAAGATGGGGCTACTGATACCAGGTAGGAAAAGGAGTCCGTCAAGGCTGTATATTGTCACCCTGCTTATTTAACTTCTATGCAGAGTACATCATGAGAAACGTTGGGCTGGAAGAAGCACAAGCTGGAATCAAGATTGCCAAGAGAAATATCAATAACCTCAGCTATGCAGATGACACCACCTTTATGGCAGAAAGTGAAGAGGAACTAAAAAGCCTCTTGATGAACGTGAAAGTGGAGAGTGAAAAAGTTGGCTTAAAGCTCAACATTCAGAAAACTAAGATCATGGCATCTGGTCCCATCACTTCATGGCAATTAGATGGGGAAACAGTGGAAACAGTGTCAGACTTTATTTTGGGGGGCTCCAAAATCACTGCAGATGGTGTTTGCAGCCATGAAATTTAAAGACGCTTACTCCTTGGAAGGAAAGTTATGACCAACCTAGATAGCATATGAAAAAGCAGAGACATTACTATGCCAACAAAGGTCCGTCTAGTCAAGGCTATGGTTTTTCCAGTAGTCATGTATGGATGTGAGAGTTGGACTATGAAGAAAGCTGATCATTGAAGAATTGATGCTTTTGAACTATGGTGTTGGAGAAGACTCTTGAGAGTCCCATGGACTGCAAGGAGATCCAACCAGTCCATTCTAAAGGAGATCAGTCCTGGGTTTCTTTGGAAAGAATGATGCTAACGCTGAAACTCCAGTACTTTGGCCACCTCATGCAAAGAAATGACTCATTGGAAAAGACTCTGATGCTAGGAGGGTTTGGGGGCAGGAGGAGAAGAGGATGACAGAGGATGAGATGGCTGGATGGCATCACTGACTGGATGGACATGAGTTTGAGTGAACTCCAGGAGTTGGTGATAGACAGGGAGGCCTGGCGTGCTGCTATTCATGGGGCTGCGGAGTCGGACACGACTGAGCGACTGAACTGACAGACAAAACACAAGTTTTTCCAAAAATATGCACAAATGTCCAATAACATGTACACAAATTTCCCAAAGTTTGATTTTCCCTCTTTTACAGTTTTCTTAAATCTGGCTTTGATTACATAGCTAATAATAATTCTTTAGATGTATATAGCACTAGCTCACACTTTCACATATAATAATTGATTTGAGCCTCATGTCAATTCTTCAGGACTGAGAAAGTGTGTACTATCACCCCAATTACATGTGAGGTAGTCTTTGCTCTTCCAGAGCCATGAACACAATAAGCTCATAGACTCCTATGCAAATTTTAGCGACACATATTGAAAGTTTGCATGTGCCAGGCACAGCTAAGTGATTACTTTCAAAAACATATATATTATATAAGACATAGCTATATAGGATGTATATTATATCTGCTGCTGCTAAGTTGCTTCAGTTGTGTCCGACTCTGTGCGACCCCATAGACGGCAGCCCACTAGGCTCCCCCGTCCCTGGGATTCTCCAAGCAAGAACACTGGAGTGGGTTGCCATTTCCTTCTTCAATGCAGGAAAGTGAAAAGTGAAAGGGAAGTCGCTCAGTCATGTCCAACTCTTTACAACCCCATGGGCTGCAGCTTACCAGGCTCCTCCATCCATGGGATTTCCCAGGCAAGAGTACTGGCGTGGGGTGCCAGTGCCTTCTCCAGTATATTATATAAAACAAACAGGAACGTAGCACATAATACACCTGCAGAGATGTGTACATTAGGACACACTTCATATCCACTCTTCCTGCCAGATGCTACCGTGCTTGGTTTGTCCCCTGGCCAATCCCAGCTAGATCTGAAGTCCTGGAGCCCACAAAACCCTCTGGCAGAAGGAAAAAATTCCCACCAGTGCACCCCACTGGATGGCACCTCACCCCGGCACCTCATCCCAACAAACATATTGTAAAAGGAATTATTGGTGGAGCAGGAAAGAAAGCAACTGAAATAGTAAAGGACAGAGGTGGAGTCACAGGCAAGTTCAACTGACAGAACTGTCATCTTATCCTAGAAAATGCCCCAGTCCTTCCTGAGATTGGGCTCTTCAGTCCTGGGCAGCTTCCTGGCCTCCTCACTTTCCACTGATCCTCAGGGTCAACCCCACGAACTGAGGCCCAGAACATACTCCTGTTCCTCCCCTCCTGAGAGAGCCAATACACTGATTCCATGAAGGGAAATGTTATTCTGGATTAAGTTTATTAATTAATGTTATTCTGGATTAATCTGAAAAAATCCAATTGTTTCTTGTATCATTGAGAAAGAGAATAACAATAATCAACATTGCTTCAATATTGGGGAGACATGGTTTCATTGTCCAAAACAAAATACTGGTTTTAACTACTGAAGGAAAGGAAATCCTTCAAACTTGGGAAGAGAAAGTGCTTTCCCAGGGAACTCTGTTCAAGGTTATGTGGCAGCCTAGACGGGAGGGATGTTTGGGGGAGAATGGATACATGTATATGTAGGGCTGAGTCCCTTCCTTGTCCACCTGAAACTATCACAACATTGTTAATCAGTTTCATTCCAATATAAAATAAAAAGTTTAAAAAAGAGAGAAAGTGGTTTTTGTTTCCCCTCTCTTCTCTACGCTCATTAAATCAAAATATGAGCAGCCAACAGAGCAACACAGTGTTAGCCATAAATGAACCAAGCACACAGGTCTGCACAATTTATCAGATTGTTCAGGGCCATTTAGGTCACCTTAGATTTTTATTTAAAACATATCACATTTTATTTATTGTTTATATTTATACTAAATGCTGCTAAAATGACCAAATCTAGAGGATGCCTGCAGCAGGCTGGGGCCAGACACAAGGTTCTAGCAGACTGGGAATGTGGGGCTTGATAGCCAGTGGTGTACAGGGTGAATGCTTTTTTTCAAACACAATGCACTCTCTGGAACTATGTTAGGATGAAAGCATCAGCTCCTGTTTTGTGAATCCATGTTTCACTTTAAAGTCACTCTCAATGTGTTGCTGTCACTGCAGGGAAATATACCAAAAATATATAAGCAAACAAGAAGAGAATAGACTCTTCTTATAGCTAAAAGTTATATGACCCTTGTATATGTTTTTCTTCTGTGCTGGTTGGAACAAGTGTATTTGGACTATGTGAATAACAAATTGGGAAGCAACGGTTCTTGCTTTAAAGGAAGAAAAACATGGCTCCTGATTAATCTAGAAATGTTGCCACTTTGTATTCTGACCCCATGATAGCAGGCTGAGTATCTCTCTTTCTCGCCCCCAACACACCTGTGTGTTGTAAGCTGCTAAGTGTCATTAGTAGAAAACACCATCTCTGTTTAAAAGATAACTCAGTTATTCCAAGATAGGAAACTCTTCTTCACCCTCAACACCTGCATAAAACTGCCAGTGGTATTTAAAACAAATGGGCTGGTATTTGTTTCCAAATACCAACAGCTAGATAAATACCACATGATGTGAGGGGTAACAAACATTCTACCATGGCCTCTGATAGTTTACAGAGATTAAGTCAGACAACATTGAGAAAATCAAGCAAGCAAAGAATTTAAGATGTAACTTCCACCCAAAAGTGTGAAAAGCAGTGGGAAATTTTAAAAGAAAAAACAAGCAAGTGTCAAAAACTTTGCAGAAAGAACTTATAGAGAATACCAGTACAGCTATCAGTGTTAAATTAGACATCTCTGCAAAGTGAAAAAGTGAAAGTCATTCAGTCATGTCCAACTCTTCGTGACCCCATGCATTGTAAAGTCCATGGAATTCTCCAGGCCAGAACACTGGAGGGGGTAGTCATTCCTTCTCCAGAGGATCTTCCCAACCTAGGGATCAAACCCAGGTCTCCCGCATTGTGGGCGGATTCTTTGCCAGCTGAGCTACCAAAGAAGCCCCAGACATCTCTGGAAGTGGACTTTAAATCAGAAAATGAGAAGTGGATTTTGACACGGCACCACCAAGTCCAGTCTTTAAAAGGATGTGAAATTGGCAGGAACAGGTAAAGGACTGGTATAATTCCAGGGACATTGCTGGCTAAACAGACCTCCCTTATTTGCTGATAAGTCAAATTCCTCCACTGCAGTTTTATTTCTGTGGGTTATGGTTTGTTTCTCATCAGAAGGCCTATGTCCTTGAAGAAAGTATTATTTACACTTTGGTGAAAATTATATTGTTATTTCCTCAGAATAGCTTTCAACTGGAATGTAGAAGAGAACTGGAGATCTTAAGGTGAAGTCGCTCAGTCGTGTCCGATTCTTTGCGACCCCATGGACTGAAGCCCACCAGGCTCCTCAGTCCATGGAATTTTCCAAGCAAGAGTACTGGAGTGGGTTGCCATTTCCTTCTCCAGAGGATCTTCCCAACCCAGGGATCGAACCCAGGCGTCCCGCACTGCAGGCAGACACTTTAACCTCTGAGCCACCAGGGAAGCCTGGAGATCTTAAGACTTGTTCTTAAAGCAAAAATATGTCTATTTTTATGTTGGAATCCCCCAAATAACCAACAAGGTATAACTGTGGAGACCCATTTTCATCAAAATTTCCTTTTTTACTAGACATACATCCACAATTTCTGTTACCACATGTATAATATTTAATGGAATATAAATGCATAATGAAATGAAAAAAGGTAAAAAGGATACTTTGCTGCAGATGGTGAGTATAATATAAGAGGGAAAAATCCATGTTAGGACTCAGGACCTCTGGGTTTCAGCTCCAGGTTTGCCTCAACTGACCATGTGACCACAGGCAAAGTTTTGACATTTCTGGAACAGAATTCTTTCCTCTATTTATAAAAGGGGGAAACTAAAAATAGAATCACTGTATGCCCAGCAATCCCACTCCTGGGCATATACCCAGAGAAAATCATAATTTAAAAAGACTCATATATACCAGTGTTCATTGCAGCACTATTTACAACAGCCAGGACATGGCAGCAATCTAGATGTCCATTGACAGAGGAATGGATAAAGAAGATGTGGTTCCATGCATGCAGTGGAACATTACTCAGCCATAAAAAGGGAAGAAATTGTGCCATTTGCTGAGATGTGGATAGAACTGGATACTGTCACACAGAGTGAAGTAAGTTAGAAAGGGAGAAACAAATATCATATAATATCGCTTATATGTGGAATTAGAAGGGCTTCCCAGGTGGTGCTAGTGGTAGAGGACCCGCCTGCCAATGCAAGACAAAAATTAGATGTAAGACAAAAATTAGAAAGACCATAGAGATTAATTTATTTGCAAAACAGAAGCAGAGACACAGATATAAAGAACAGACGTATGTATACCAGTGGAGGAAATGAGGGGTGGAATGAATTGGAAGAATGGGATGGACATCTATATATTACTATGTATAAAACAGATAACTAATGAGAATCTACCCAGGGAACTCAGTGTTCTGTGGTGACCTCAATAGGAAGGGAATACAAAAAAGAGGGGATATACCTATCAGTTCAGTTCAGTCGCTCAGTCATGTCCGACTCTTTGTGACCCCGTGAATCGCAGCACACCAGGCCTCCCTGTCCATCACCATCTCCCGGAGTTCACTCAGACTCACGTCCATCGAGTCGGTGATGCCATCCAGCCATCTCATCCTCTGTCATCCCCTTCTCCTCCTGCCTCCAATCCCTCCCAGCATCAGAGTCTTTTCCAATGAGTCATCTCTTCACACGAGGTGGCCAAAGTATTGGAGTTTCAGCTTCAGCATCAGTCCTTCCAATGAACACCCAGGACTGATCTCCTTTAGAATGGACTGGTTGGATCTCCTTGCAGTCCAAGGGACTCTCAAGTGTCTTCTCCAACACCACAGTTCAAAAGCATCAATCCGTTAGTGCTCAGCTTTCCTCAAGTCCAATGCTCACATCCATACATGACCACTGGAAAAACCGTAGCCTTGACTAGACAGACCTTTGTTGGTAAAGTACTCTCTGCTTTTCAACATGCTATAGCTGATTCATTTTGCTGGACAGCAGATACTATAAATAATACAATATTGTAAAACAACAAAAATTCATTTTAAAAAATGAAAATAAAAGAAAGAGGGAGGCATTCTTGTGTCAAGTCTGTCCTAGCTGAATAATCCAGAGAAGGCAATGGCACCCCACTCAAGTACTCTTGCCTGGAAAATCCCATGGATGCAGGAGCCTGGTAGGCTGCAGACCATGGAGTAGCTGAGTTGGAAACGACTGAGCGACTTCACTTTCACTTTTCACTTTCCTGCATTGGAGAAGGCAATGGCAACCCACTCCAGTGTTCTTGCCTGGAGAATCCCAGGGATGGTGGGGCCTGGTGGGCTGTCGTCTGTGGGGTCGCACAGAGTCAGACACGACTGAAGTGACTTAGCAGCAGCAGCAGCTGAATAATCAGAATTTCTACCTAGGCAGAGAGCAAAATTTTGCTGGGCTTCTGCGGCTCTCCCACATTCTGCTCTTCTACTGGGCTCACACCACGTTTAGAACTTTCTTCTTAGGTGTCTTCATGATTCACTGTGAGGTTCACTGGACACGCGAGACCTGTACAGACCCCCAGGACTCCCACCGCAGGATCTTCTCACTGTCCAAAAGATAAACATTGACATGGATACTTTGAAAAATAGAAACAGGAGGAATGAAATTGAAAATGACTTAATGCCTTCAGAACTTAAAATTTTTTTTAACAGTTTTAATCATTATATTAACAGAGGTCTGTAACTTTGTGAACACCAAAGAAAAATCCTGTCCTATAGCATCATTATCTTGTTAACAAACTTTATTGGAACTGATTCGTGTAGAAGGAATTGAGACACAGCAGACCACTTATGATTTTAACAGAAATTATTTTGCTGATGGAGGTTTTCACCAGGATGTTACCCACACATACATGCCGCATGCTGTCTGTCTACTAGAGGAAGTATGATAGATACCGTGTTAGGTTCTCCCTTCTCTTATGGCCCAAAGAAAGGGAAAAAAATAAATTCTACTGCCTTAGCAGTTTGAAAGCAAATGAAATGAGCTTTTCACTTTCCAAAGCATTCTTCTTGTTTAGAACACTATGCAATTCAAATTCACTTGCCAGAATATAAAATTAGATCATTGAAGAGGTGGGAGTGGGAGGGGGAACAATTCAAGGGAAAAAGACCGAAGGAAGCCATGTGTCATTAATTCAGTTATAAATTATTAGCCAAAAGCAGCCTCTCAGCATTTGTATTTGATGAACAAAAATTGATTGCTTCAAGGGCATTTCAGTCCTTTTGATGTTCCCATCTTTTAGTCCACCACAAATCTGAATCCTTAACAGAATGATTATAGCATTATAGTAATCCTGAGAGCCAATACTAAAGGATTTGCAAGAGCAACGGAGATCAATAGTTTGAAAAAAGAATGTCTTTTTGAATCGACAGTGCTGTCTCGCCTGATCGTGAACCTGAACAAAATAAGTGGGGGCTAAATACACAAGCAATCACCCAGGCTGCGCTGAGGAGCTGGAGGGGCCAGGACTCTCCTGCTTGAATAGAACTGAGCGCTGAATATTTCTAAAGGATTAAACCCTAACTAATGGCAACCCAAAGATATTTTGCAAACAATCAGCCTCTCCCTCAAATAGTTAAGATAATACATTATGGGTCTTGGTTTGGTATTCAAAAGACTGGGTTCAGCTACAGGTTCAACATTTGCTTTTGCATAGAGTTTGAGATTATGGGAAATTGGATTAGAGGTAACGTTGTCTTAATGGCTAGCTCCTTCGGGCCACTTTGAAATAGAGAATCCCTCGCAGTATTTCAGGACAGACTGGAGAGAACCATGTTCTTAACACACAACACATTAGAAAACCCAATGGGCCAGAATTGTTTAAAGACACAATTGCCCACATCTATGGGATTTCCAAGTTGTAACATCATTTGATACCTCAAAAGCAGCGAAAGGCAGCTGACTGTTAAAGGCTCCTTGAACAATTCGGGGATTAGCATAAAATTAGACATAAAGGAGGTAAGTACAGCAGTGGCACTTGCCCACCACAGTAGGGGCATTGTTAGCAAACGCAAATGGACTCAGTGAAAGTGTGAAGGCATCTTAACATTGTCTGAGGACCTGCATGCTTTAACATTGATGTATATATTTTCCAGTTCTTTGTTTCCTCAACAAGAGGCCAGCTTAGTCCACTGGAGTTAGGAGACTTCAGATGGCACACATCTGGAGAACATCCCATGGAAAAATTGTGAATGGCTAAGTAATCTCTTTCAGTACCAAGACAAGGAGTGGTAATTTATGGTTTAACAGACTACAAAACCTGCCATTAATTCTAACATAACAAACTTTAAACCAAATGATTCGGAAGAGTGAAATAGGCAACAGCAATTAACAGAAGGAAAGCAACTCTTCCAGATGACACAAGTGGCACACTCTCTTTCGAACAGACACAAAATTTTTTGTCCATCAGAGCTTATGTTTTCGGCCCTCGTGTGGGATAGTCTTGTTGGCATTACACTGCTCGAATGGCATCGATCCCCACATTTCTGGCATCTAAAAGAGTGGCTCAAATTGAAAGCATGTTAAAGTCACAATCCCTGAGTGTTGTGCTGGAGCAAATGAAACATTTTATTTGGAGGCTGTGCATGATAACATGTGATCCTTAAAGTTAACCTTTTTCTCAAGCTGTTTAAAATGTTTTGTAGCTGTTCTTGTCCAAATGAATCAAAAGAAGGATAAGCAGGAACTGGCATAAATAATAGCGGCCTTAAAAGGGGGCAGCAAAATTGATAGCTCTACAAATGGCAGCCACCTGTACCAGGAAAACTCAAAGAAAGAGAATAAGTATTTGAAGAGAAAGAATAATTGGAGATGTGACAGCAAAGAATAGAAATCACTCCCCAGGAGGTGTTTAAAAAGCTCTTCTCTCTCCTACTTAATCACAGTTCCCTTAAGCCCATAAATTAAATGCAGTGCGTATGGTACATGCATTATAAGTATGAATACTCATGTAATCTAAAGCATCTTAACTTTGCCCAGCTTGTTTTCATACTGCCAGAATCAATTCCATTAATGATATAAGAACAACATAATTTTACAGTGAACTGTTCTCTATCACATTTTCTTATACTTTTATTAAATTATCATATTGATGGTGTGTTACTTAAGACCTCCACAAAATTTTGATTTCCCTAACTAATAAAGATTTACCATTCTTCCCTTTAGCAAAAGTATAACAGATATTTCACTAAATTTGAAAGAAACTTGTAAAAAGGTAAGGCACTTGCTGGCAGTTTATCCCCAAGAGTTAAATGGTGCGGCTTGATGTGGCCAGTTCAGTTACAGCTTTACTACATTAAAAGAAATGTTTTAAAGGAAGCTATTGTGGAAAAAGAGAGGCACAGTTTCCTAACTGTTGAAAAAGTAACATTTAGTTCTCTCTCTTCATCTAATTAATAATTCTATTCAACCAACATGATTGCCACGAACTGATCCTATAGGAGAGATCCCAAGAAGAATAAAACATTTTATAGCAAGGATTTGTAAACTAGTAAGGGTCCATGAATCAAGGCAAATTGGAAGTGGTCAAGCAAGGATATGGCAAGAGTGAACGTCAACATTCCAAAAATCAGTGAACTAAAATGGACTGGAATGGGTGAATTTAACTCAGATGACCATTGTATCTACTACTGTGGGCAGGAATCCCTTAGAAGAAGTGGAGTAGCCATCATGGTCAACAAAAGACTCTGAAATGCAGTACTTTGATGCAATCTCAAAAACGACAGAATGATCTCTGTTCATTTCCAAGGCAAACCATTCAAAATCATGGTAATCCAAGTCTATGCCTGGACCAGTAATGCTGAAGAAGCTGAAGTTGAAGACCTACAAGACCTTCTAGAACTAACACCAAAAAAAGATGTCCTTTTCATTATAGGGGACTGGAATGCAAAACTAAGAAGTCAAGAAACACCTGGAGTAACAGGCAAATTTGGCCTTGGAATACGAAATGAAGCAGGGCAAAGACTAATAGAGTTTTGCCAAGAGAATGCACTGGTCATAACACCACTCTACACATGGACATCATCAGATGNCAATATGTAAACCGTGAACTTCCAGATGTTCAAGTTGGTTTTAGAAAAGGCAGAGGAACCAGAGATCAAATTGCCAACATCTGCTGGATCATCGAAAAGCAACAGAGTTCCAGAAAATCATCTATTTCTGCTTTATTGACTATGCCAAAGCCTTTGACTGTGTGGATCACAATAAACTGTGGAAAATTCTGAAAGAGATGGGAATACCAGACCACCTGACCTACCTCTTGGGAAACCTATATGCAGGTCAGGAAGCAACAGTTAGAATTGGACATGGAAAAACAGACTGGTTCCAAATAGGAAAAGGAGTACATCAAGGCTGTATATTGTCACCCTGCTTATTCAACTTCTATGCAGAGTACATCATGAGAAACGCTGAGCTGGATGAAGCACAAGCTGGAATCAAGATTGCTGGGACAAATATCAATAACTTCAAATATGCAGATAACACCATGCTTATGGCAGAAAGTGAAGAGGAACTAAAAAGCCTCTTGATGAAAGTGAAAGTGGAGAGTGAAAAAGTTGACTTAAAGCTCAACATTCAGAAAACTAAGATCATGGCATCCAGTCCCATCACTTCATGGGAAATAGATGGGGAAAGAGTGGAAACAGTGTCACACTTTATTTTTGGGTGCTCCAAAATCACTGCAGATGGTGATTGCAGCCACAAAATTAAAAGATGCCTATACCCTGGAAGGAAAGTTATGACCAACCTAGATACAGCATATTAAAAAGCAAAGATATTACTTTGCCAACAAAGGTCTGTCTAGTCAAGGGTATGGTTTTTCCAGTGGTCATGTATGGATATGAGAGTTGGACTGTGAAGAAAGATGAACGCTGAAGAACTGATGCTTTTGAACTGTGGTGTTGGAGAAGACTCTTGCGAGTCTCTTGCACTGCAAGGAGATCCAACCAGTCCATTCTAAAGGAGATCAGTCCTGGGTGTTCATTGGTAGGACTGGTGCTAAAGCTGAAACTCCAGTTCTTTGGCCACCTCATAGGAAGAGCTGACTCATTGGAAAAGACTCTGATGCTGAGAGGGATAGGGGGCAGGAGTAGAAGGGGCAGCAGAGGATGAGATGGCTGGATGGCATCACCAACTTGATAGACATGAGTTTGAGTGAACTCCGGGAGTTGGTGATGGACAGGGAGGCCTGGTATGGTGTGATTCATGGGGTCGCAAAGAGTCAGACACGACTGATCGACTGAACTGAACTGACTGAAGGGTAGTCTATGAGCCAGTCATAATATTATTTCATTTGGGCTTTCCTGGTAGCTCAGTGGTAAAGAATCTGCCTTCAACACAGGAGGCATGGGTTCGATCCATGGGTTGGGAAGATCTCCTGGAGAAGAAAACGGCAATCCACTCCAATATTCTTGCCTAGGAAATTCCATGGACAGAGGGGCCTCGAAGGCTATATCCATGGGGTTACAAAGAGTCAGACACGAGTGAGCAACTAAACAACAACAACAGAAGAAGTCTATGTGCCATTTGTAGATTATTTCCTTAGTGCCAATGTCACCTAAAATCTGGTATTGATTTTAAAAATACGTATAATTCAAAGGGATTCAGGCATCATTTATAAATAAATGAGTCGTATGTAAGCAATAAGAAAGCAGGACAAGCCAAACCACACCAAGCAACACCAACCTTCCCCAAATACTTCCCTTAGGACAATACATCCAAAATACTAATATATTCCATGGAACACTTGTCTCAGAAGATGTTCTCTACAGAAAAATGATTCCATGGCCACATACTTTAGGTATTACTACAACTATACACCGATCATAGAATCACAATATGTATTGTTATATAAAATCCTTTTATAGACCTTTAATAAAGAGCTGAACTGTGTTTAAATTTCAGTATTTCATAGCATATGTGTACATGCAACCCCTTTATTCATTACACTCATTAACATAACTGAAAACAAGAGCTCAAAGGAACAAATTTTGGTAAACTCTGCTGAGGGCCACCCTCTAGCATTAAGCCCTGGGCTGGACCAAAGTGAAGATTTTTCTGCTCTGTGATTCAACTTCCACTGATGCCGCGAATATTGCAGTTTCTTTCTTAAACATAAGTTAGCACAAACTATTACAAATATTCTTTACAGAATTTAATACAACTTCAAAATTGGATTAGAAATGAATAGATTTAATTAATTATAATTTCTTAAACTTTCAGGACAGTTATAAGATTAGACTATTCCAAATTTACATAACTAAACCAAAAATGTTGTGTGTTACGAGAGGTAAAAAAAAAAATTAACTATCTGAAAAACTGGTGGATATCAAGTTCCACTGCACAAAAATAGAAAGAAAATGACACAGGTCATAGGTAAGTGATGGAGGCCCTTGAGTGGATGGTAACGGACTTGAGGGCTTGATTTCAAACCTTTAATGATAAGAACCAAGAGACTTTAAGGTATTTGATTGTTACTCGGTACCTTCAGTAAAAACAGAGAATTAATTATAGAGGCAGAGAATTCTTCATGAAATGGAAGGGTAAGAATACAGCTGGGACTGCCAGGCCACCAGGAATCCTGTAGGTCAGTTCCTTTCAAATCTCTCTGAATCACTCTTGGCTTTTCTTGTCTGTTTCCATTCTTTTTCTGGCTGCAGACAGGTTTTCTTTACTCATGGCCCAATTTGACAGCCCTATGGTTCCCAGATTTACAGGTGATAGTAGCAGCCATGCGCAGCAACTAGAGGTCTCAGTTCCAATGTCAAGATATTAGAGAAAAAATGCAATTGATCCATTTCAAGACAGGTATCCAGACAGCCTTGGTTAAAGAGATGGGTGAGTAGTGTTAGTTGCTCAGTTGTGTCTGACTCTTTGGGACCCCATGATTTTCAGCCTGCCAAGCTCCTCTGTGCATGGAATTCTCCAGGCAAGAACACTGGGTTGCCATTTCCTTCTTCAATGCATGAAAGTGAAAAGTGAAAGTGAAGTCACTCAGTCTTGTCCGACTCTTAGCGACCCCATGGTTTGCAGCCTACCAGGCTCCTCCGTCCATGGGATTTTCCAATCAAGAGTACTGGAGTGGGGTGGCATTGCCTTCTCTGGAAAAATGCCATTACTTGCACAAATAATAAGGCCTGTTAATATTAGAGCAGAACTGCAGTGGTTTACAGAATATCATAATCTCACTTCAGAGAAGGTGGTGTCCTAAGAATCCTTTTCCCTCTTGTCTGACTACAAGAACTAATTTTTTAGTAAGGTAAATACCTTGAAGACAATCTTAGATATGGTCCTACTTAATAATTGCTAACATTTTCTGAGACACTGTTCTAGGTTTTTTAGATGAAATAATTCTTCCCTGGTGGCTCAGATGGTAAAGAATCCATCTGCAATGCAGGAGACCCACGTTCAATCCCCAGATCAGGAAGATCCCCTGGAGGAGGGCACGGCAACCCACTTCAGTATTCTTGCCTGGAGAATTCCATGCACAGAGGAGCCTTGCTGGCCACAGTTCATGGGGTCTCAAAGAGCTGGACACAACTGAGCGACTAAGACACACTTCATCCCCACTTTATAAACTGTGAAACTGAGGCTCAGAAAGGTTAAGTAAATTTTCAGAGGCCACAGACCTAGTCAGTGCAGAGCACCTTTTCAACCAAAAGAGTCACAGTGGACCCTCAGAGTAATCAGCCTGTCCAATGTAAAATCCAAGAGAAAGGGAAACAGATGTGTCTGGAGCTGAGTAATAGAACACTGCCTTGATGTAGTCTGGATATCACCCACCTTTCTCATGAGATAAAATAAATATATTCTAATTTTAAAATGCAACTGAAGGACTTCCCTGGTTCTCTGGTGGTTAAGACTATGCACTCTGAATGCAGGGATCATGGGATCAATTTCTGGTTGGGGAACTAAGGTCCCACATACCACACTGCTCAGCCAAAAAAAAATTAAAATTAAAAAAATGAATTAATTGCTTCGTACACAGGTGCTCAGTCATGTCTGACTCTTTGCAACCCTATGGACTATAGCCTGCCAGGCTTCTCTGTCCATGGAATTTTCTAGGCAAGAATATGGGAGTGTCAGCTCAATTCCAGAAAAATAAACGTCCCAATCAAAAAATGGGCCAAAGAACTAAACAGACATTTCTCCAAAGAAGACATACAGATGGCTAACAAACACATGAAAAGATGCTCAACATCACTCATTATCAGAGAAATGCAAATCAAAACCACAATGAGATACCATTTCAGCCAGTCAGAATGGCTGTAATCCAAAAGTCTACAGGCAATAAAAGCTGGAGAGGGTGTGGAGAAAAGGGAACCCCCTTACACTGTTGTTGGGAATGCAAACTAGTACAGCCACTATGGAGAACAGTATGGAGATTCCTTGAAAAACTGGAAATAGAACTGCCATATGACCCAGCAATCCCACTGCTGGGCATACACAGCAAGGAAACCAGAATTGAAAGAGACACATGTACCCCAATGTTCATTGCAGCACTATTTATAATAGCCAGGACATGGAAGCAACTAGATGTCCATCAGCAGATGAATGGATAAGAAAGCTGTGATACATATACAATGGAGTATTATTCAGCCATTAAAAAGAATACATTTGAATCAGTTCTAATGAGGTGGATGAAACTGGAGCCTATTATAAGAGTGGAGTAAGCCAGAAAGAAAAATAGCAATATAGTAAACTAATGCATATATATGGAATTTAGAAAGGTGGTAATGATAACCCCACATACGAGACACAGATGTATAGAACAGTCTTTTGGACTCTGTGGGAGAGGGAGAGGGTGGGATGATTTGGGAGAATAGCACTGAAACATGTATATTATCATAGGTGAAAAGGATCACCAGTCCAGGTTCGATGCATGAGACAGGATGTTTGGGACTGGTGCACTGGGATGACCCTGAGTGATGGGATGGGGAGGGAGGTAAGAAGGGGGTTCAGGATGGGGAACACATGTACACCCATGGTGGATCCATGTCAATGTATGGCAAAACCACTACAATATTTTAAAGTAATTACCCTTCAATTAAAATAAATAAATTTATATTTTTTAAAAAAAGGAATACCAGAGTGGGTTGCCATTTCCTCCTCCATGGGATCTTCCTGACCCAGGGATCCAACCCGAGTCTCCTGTGTCTCCTGCGTTGCAAGTGGATTCTTTACCGTTGAGCCATCAAGGAAGCCCTAAAAGAAATGAATGAATAAGTAAATAATAAAATTCTTTTTTTAAAAAGGCCATGATACTGTATTCCCTTGTGGTGGTAGGAGGTATAAAATTATCCAGGAATGGCACATTAGACAATACAAAACAAGAAACAATGGTTCTTGGATCTGAATGGGAAGAGGTGATGCTTGAAAGCTACAAAAAAATCTTAACATGCACAGACTGGACAGTTTTAAAAAATTAAAAATAATAAAAATAAAAACAGAATTTAAATCAGTGTGCTAGCAAAGGCTAGGGAGCATACAAAATTAATTAGCAACCAAGACTAAAAATTATTGCCTCCAAAGGCAGTCAGGGATACGTCCTGTATACCATATGTAGAGAGACACTCAATCCAGTCTCAGGAATTAAATTATTTCCTCAGTTCATAAGAATTGAGCAAGAAATTAAAAGAGTTCGTGTTGGAGTAAAAAGCTTTCTAACCAGGTTTGTTTGCTGAGTTAAAGGACTGTTAATTTCAAAATATGTGTACTTAAGAACAGCGTTTGATCTGCTGACAAGTAAACCAAGAATTTTCAATAAAATGGAAAAAGTTAAAATCTGGAAGTGATAAAAAATTGTCATGAAAAAGAAAATGTTTCAGTTGTGTGATAGCAGCTTGGTGCCGGGTCTGAGAGACACTGGGAGGATCCAAAGATTTTCAAAGCAGAGGCACATGGTAGAGAATTGTCCTGTACACCACTCAGGTGTGGTACAGTCCCTGTCTTTTAGGAATCAGTAGTTAAGAGCAATGGTAACCCACTCCAGTACTCTTGCCTGGAAAATCCCACGGCGGAGGAGCCTGGTGGGCTGTAGTCCATGGGGTCGCTAACAGTGAGACATGACTGAGCGACTTCACTTTCACTTTTCACTTTCATACATTGGAGAAGGAAATGGCAACCCACTCCAGTATTCTTGCCTGGAGAATCCTGGGGACAGGGAAGCCTGGTGGGCAGCCGTCTACGGGTCGCACAGAGTTGGACACGCCTGAAGCAACTTAGCAGCAGCAGCAGCAGCAGTTAAGAGCTACTAGAGTGTCAGTTTTCTTCTAGGTTCAGTTGGAAGGGAGCGAGGGAGACAAGGAAAGTTCTCCCTGTTTTTCCTACCCATGGTTGCAGCCTCTGGACACGCTGCGGATGACCTGGGGTGTGCTCATTCATAGATGACCTCACGTTGCACTCAAACAGCACCTATGCTATCAATCAGTACGATAATTTTCAAAGAGATGAGTCTGCTCTTAACTCGACAGCCCTATCTCCCGTCCATGGAACCGCAAAGGCAACAAAACTTTCAATGGCTGGGGTGGAGAAACAAAAGTTGTAAGATTAGGAGAATTTAAAGCTGGAAACAAATTCAAGGAGAGTTCCACAGGATTGAACTGAAGCGTCATCATCAGGTAGGAGCAGAAACCTGAATATGATTATCCCAGGAAAAATAATCATATCTTATCCTTGAGCTTGACTGGAATGTGAGAATGAAGATGCATGGTGGGAAGCCCCAAAATATCCTTTTCCTTTCTGGTCCTCAGCAAATGAGCCTCAACTTCAATCCCAGAGACCACAGCTTGAAAAGCTCCACTTCAAGATGAGAAGGAATGAGAATTACAGAAACTCAGAGTTCATTGAGTATAAACCATTTGCAGCCTTATTAGAAATGAAATGCCCTGATTCATAAAATTAACCCCAGTTACCATGTATGCTATGTATGGATTATTAGTTTCCAAAGATATGTATGCAAAACATTACACTCCTTGCATTGTATGGAATAAACGTCTTTGTCCCTTAGTGGTGTAGGAGGCCATGGAAGATCTCATTCTGCTTCAAGCACGACATTATTTAACACCATTTATCACTCAGCTAAACATGTGTGAAATTGCTAGTTAACACAATTCCTTTCAATGGTCTGCCAGATTACAAACCAGCTCTCACTGTTTGCAATATGTGTCCTCTCTATAAATTAATATAACTGGAGTCAGAACCACAGCTAATACTGACATTACTATATGATTCAGTGAAGGTTCATTACATGTCCTGAAATTCCAGGTTTCAGCCTTGCAGAGATAACATTCACAGGGACTAGGTCCACATTCCCTCCCCTGCTTCCTCTGTCTCCCCGTTCCTTTTCTCCAGGAACCGTTTGAGGACCTTCTCATTTTGCCCCTTTTTCACTTGGTCTGCTTTCCTTTTTCTGCCTTTCCTATGTCCCTCTGGATTGCAGGATATCTTCTCCAAATTTGAATGTAAAAATCAGTTCAGAGGCCGTCTTGATAGAATTTGATAGCACTACTACTGGAAAGACTTGGATGGGGGTAGGGAATGATTTAATGCATTGCAGAAGAATCATCCTTTTCTGCAGGCAGAAAGCATAACCCATTAGCATTCCAAACAGGCTGTTCAAAGCTTTCAAATGACGAGGCTGAGCTTGTCTTGCTCTCTCCCTCGGCACACACATCCCAGGGGTGCCTCCGACCTGGAGCCTCCACACACACGGCTGGCACAGCATCGCGATTTTATCACCACTGCAGTGAGTCTGGATGGACCCACTGCTGCTTACTCCAAATATTTTTCGTGACTGAATGACTTGATATGCATTAACTCACATGATATTCTTTGTAGTTGATTTTTGCAGATATCTGCTCTTTTGACACATTTGTATTACAAAGAGGAACATATGGCCCCCAAAAAACTCTTTCTATATGTATAGGTTCCAGAGTTTGCAGATCTTTTTGTTTCTAATTTGGCTTTTAAAAAAAACTTTTTTTTACACTTTAAAACTGGTTTTCCTACAAGGAACCCAAGTAGTCATACTTAAAATTTCTTAAGGTCAATGGAGTTTGAGTGTGTTCATTTTACTTAGGAGATAGATAAATAATGTTAATTAGAAGGCTACAACAAACAAGAAATACAAAGAATTGATTCCCATGAAACAACAATGTAGTGGGTTACCAGACCCATCTTGCCCCTTATCTGGGGTTTCTCCTAGCCTCTGCCCACTCAAACTCCATCTTCACCATCACCTCTAGGATCATAACCACTGAGACTCACAGGCCATACTCCTTTGACAGCTGGAATGCACAGAGTAACATGGGTGTTGTGGAACTAATGGGAATAAAAAATAATCCTGCCAAAGTAAAAACAGAAAAGTGGATGGACCTGTTGTGTTATGTCTCAGTTGAAGAATCTTGGCTCAGCTGGGGAAGAAAACTGTGAGAGATGATACGTATCTATTCACAATGTTTTAAGTGCTGAAATGAGTACCCTATGATATAAGGACAGAGATTTTCAGCTATGAAAATTATAGTTACTTGTAGCTACTTATCACAAGATTACTTTATGATGATAAGAGCAAAAACAGTTGACACAAATTTCACCTCATGGTTTACTTCTGTAACACAAAAATAATTATAATAATAGCTCAGTAACAACCTACATTGGTGGGATGGGGAGGGAGGTGGGAAAGATGTTCAAGCGGAAGGTGACGTGGGTAAACTTCCGACTGATTCATGTTGGTGTTTGGTAGAAACCACACAATACTGTTATGAAGCAATTATCCTTCAATTAAAGATAAATAAATTTTAAAAATAATTACAATAAATGTTATATTTCATAAGAAAATTTCAAAACAAAATTGTTAAGTGCATGACTTCAAGGTCATTCTGCCCTGCTTTCAATGCTGGTTCTGTCACTTGTGGGCTCCTGACTTTGGTCTAGTAACTTATTCTCTCTAAGCTTCAGTCATTGCATTTAGCTAATATTCAATAGATGTTAGCTATTCTTATCATTTCGAGTCATTTTTGTGTTAGTAATAAAAGCATTTTTACTGTTTTAGTCAGAACAAGCGTTAGCTGGTATAACAAACAACTCCAAAACTTCAATGAACTTAATTCAACAAAAGTATTTTCTGTCCATGTTACAGGATGAGATTAAGGGTAGTACTTTTTTCCCCTTTCAAATTATTTTAATAACCTGGCAGTGATTCAAAGTATGAAAAAAAGATTTAAATTCCTTCTGCTTAAAGGGATACAACCATGATTGCCTCACAACACTCATGATCGAGGGCAATGATGAGACCAGAAAGGATCATAGGAAGGCTTCAGGCTCGCAGATTGAAAAGCCTGGTTTCAGAAAATCTCTTGAGAGCTAGCAGGCAAGAGGAGATATGAAATTTTATGAGATTCTCAGAAGACAGGGCATGGATGCTGAGTAATGAGGACATTGAAGCATTCCTAGATGTCATGTCAGGAGTATTTGTCATCTAGGCAGGGGTGACCAGGATGAGTAGAGCAGGCCTGTTGTCCCATAGGGTCAAGATTATTCAGGTGTAAACCCAGTCGTCCTGCTTGTTGAAGTCGCCCTGGAGAAACCTGAAGACACCAAAGTCAGAGGGTCCAATTCCGTCCACAGCTGTCTCTAACTAAGGGTGGTTCTGCTCATCAGCAAGGGACTGAGACTCCTCCTGTCTTGTAGCCTCTCCAGAGTCTATGGCCTTGAAGTCCATAACTAGATCTTCTCCATCCAGCCTATAGAAAGGGAACTCAAGAGACAGCACAGTAGCCTGCATAGATTTCACCACTTTTTCTCGTCTAGCATTTAATCATATGGCCCCACCTTGATGTGAAGAGAATGGAAGATGCCATCTAGCATTGTGCCCAGAAGAGAGGAGGGCAAGGTTCGGCGGCAAGAAGACATCCTTATTCTTACTAGTCATCCGTGACACACAGGGCATTCACTGGAGGGCTGCTTGAGAGGGAAAGATGAAAGCAGAATGGTGTAATTACGATGTGACATTTTGTGAACACTAAATGACTTGACCCACCATAGAGCCAAAGGCTCAAAACTTGTTAGCTATTTTGTTAACTGTTGTATGCCAATTTACACATCTTAGGTATATGACACAGCAAATACCCTGCGTGAGACTGCACACCCTCCTTCCCACAGGCCTTTCAAAACCTGCGGTATATTTGGTGCTCTACTTGACTAAGACAGAAACAGAATGCACTTGGCAATAAGAGGATGAAACCAAGGCCCTAAATCAACATTAAGTTCCATATTTGCTAATAGTCCTGCTACTTACATCTCCTAGTCTTCATCTCAGCTGCTCTTAGTGTTTTCCTGAGACTTCTGAGGGTGGAAAAGAGTAACAGCGTAATCTGGTGACACTATTGTACGATCATTCAAGAACTTGAACTTACAGTTTCTCTATCTCATAGCTCTCATGTAAACATGAGCTAGAATTACACTTTCTTTTATAGAAGATCTTTAAAACCAATGAAATTGAGACTATCATTTCAAGGAGTAATATAACAACCAATCTTCACAAAACAGAGACCTATTAAATAAAAAGAAAATAATTATGTGATTCAAATCTAAAGATGACTTGTATCTGTCAGGCCAGTGAAATACACCAACATATTGTTTCTTCCATGATGATAATCTATACAAATTAACTCATAAATGTGTCAAGAATATGTTTATTTTATTGAAGTTATAGTTATCAATAAGGAAGAAAATCTCCTCAAAAACCACAAGTTGGTTTTTGTAAAACTCTTGCCTTCTGAGTCCAGGAGAATTGTTTCAGTTACTTTCCAGCAAGAATAATAACCCATCTATATAATGTTGACAAAATGAAATCACAAAACAAAACAATGATCTTCATAATACCTTGTGATACAACAATACCAACTAACATACATAATCAGAATACTTACCAGATAGTGGTCTAGATATTTTGAGGTAAGTTATATTACTAACCTCATTTTACAGATGGGAAAATGGAGATCTGGAGAAGTAACTTATCTAAGGTCATGGTGTAGTTCGGGGCAAAGCTAGAATTTGAATAGAGAATCTTGCTCCAGAGTCCAAGTTCTTAACCAGAGCCAGTCCTTAACAACTAGGGGCTGACAAACTCTCTGAAACTGATACTTGATGCAGTATGTTAAATATTTCTCATGCCATTTCTGTGTAGAAAAATAACCACTTGGCATTCCAAGCCAATGGTTGATCCCTAGTGCTGAATGTAGGGGGTAAAGTGATGAAACTAAGAAAAGTATTTACTACTTTCCTCCTGTCCCCTCTCTTCACCAAAAACACCTCCCTCTGAACACGGCTGTGTGCTGCAAGCATCAGGCTGATTCTGGACGGTATGGAAACTCAATGAGGGCAAAGAGGAACCAAGAACTCCATAGGGTAATCTCCCAACAGGGATTAGGCTGGCTAAGATGACAGTGCCACAGGCTCTTCAGAAGTTCATGTTCACGTGCATCTTGAAGAACGAATTTTCTAGCCCAGATCTGTGGTCCCAATTCCAATTGAGTGAGGTGGTTTTGGTGTGAAGTCACACAGCCAGAGCCCAGGAACAGGAGTCCCTCACAGCCAGCTCCCTGGAGAGAGCTGGGGGCTACTCCATGGAGATGCTGTCCCTCCCGCCCCTCAAGCTTACAGGCAAGCCACAGAAAGGATGTACTTTCTCCAGCTTTTACAATATGGGATAAAGGATAATGGATGGATTGCAAAAGAAGTTATTCAAATGTTCTTGGTCCTTTTTGCTTTTTTCAGTTGGTGTTTGCCATGCAAAGGGTGAAAGCCTGTTGAGTTGTTTTTTTTTTTCTTTTTTTTGGTACATTGAAGGGTATTAACGTTTTATGGAGAGGAGATGGATTGGTCTTTTTGAAGTGCTTGGTTTGCTATTACTGCTCAAAGGACGAAATCAGTTCCGCATTAAGCCAAGGCTCTCATAGTAGCCTGGGAGGCCAAAGGCACGTCACGTCTCCACTTTCTGAACTCAAGGCACACAGCTCAGAGAAAGTCATGGGATGGCTGAGATCTGCTTAGAGCCACTTGCAAATTAGTAGCTGTAATTGGATCAAAACCACCCAGCTGTTGTTTGTTGCTAAATGGGTGCCGCACGGAATAGCCCCTCTTGTCCATGGTGGGAAAGACGCCTCAATCAGACTGCACTTTTATACAAACTTTCCAAATTACTGTGCAATTGGAACACTAGGGACCCATTTCCGAATGAATAAAGAATGTATCATTCAGAGTGAATGAAGACCAAGCCATCTTCCTCTTCGTCATGCCCAAAAGCTGAGCAGAGTAAACTCTACGAGGAGACACAAACCTTTCCTGTTCTCTCTCCTACCTCCCCTCTGCCCCTCAAACTCTGGCTGCCCATGTTCTCATCACAGCAGTTGCACAGCTAAGATTTGCTCCCAGGTTGACAGCAGTCTAGGATTTCCCAATGCACTCAAGGGGCCAGGGCCCACTGCTCTGATATATGTCCGCAGCTTTACCCTTAACCAAATTATGACATTTTATCTCTTACAAAATGAAAGTTTGTAAAGTCTGATTGTGACCCAAATGACCTAGAGTAAATCATGGAGAAATCTCAGGGCCTCAGGTTCCTCACCTGTCAAATGAGGACATTAAGGTTTGCAGGAAGAGCAAACATGCAAGTCCCTTGATGAGGTTCCAGCGTGGAGCAGGCCCTCTGCCCTTTGTCTATCCCGCTCACGATTAATGCCATGCCCTGAGCACCATGGAGTTCCTCTTACACACTGGGAAAGTTATCCAATGAGAAACATTTAGGACTTCCTAGTGGTCTAGTGGTTAGGAATCACCTACCAATGCAGGGGACACTGGTTTGATCCCTGGTTCAAGAAGATTCCACATGCGAAGGGGCAACTAACCTAAGGGCCACAACTCCTGAAGCCTGCACACCTAGAGCCTGTGCTCTGCAGCAAGAGACTCTACCACAATGAGAAGCCCCTGGACTGCACCTAGAGAGTAGCCCCGGCTCGCTGCAACGAGAGAAAAGCCTGCACAGCAACGAAGACCTAGTGCAGCCAAAAATAAACAAATTTTTAAAAGTAAAGTAAAAAATAAAGTGAATTTTTAAAAAGAAATATTTAGAGTCATTAAAGACAGCCCCAAATTCGCACATATTTATATGAGCATAAATGTTCAATTGCTCAGTTACATTTCTTCAATCTTATCATTTCAGCAATAGAAGAATAAATAACATGAAGATGGGAAATGGGTTGAAGATATATGACCCCAAACTTCACACCCTCAAAGGGTTTTATTCATCAATAACATCTTGACCAGAAAAGAAAATTACTTTAGAATATTAAAGAGAGAAGAGGAGGAAATAATGATAAATAGTCCACTGCCGTTTCTCTGCCTTTCTTCAGGATGGCTCCCTGCTCAGCACTGTTTGGGGGCTACCTCTGTAACTCAAATCACTGAATCAGTAGGGTAAGAAAACAGCAAATTTCTGTTTCTACTCTAGACATCAGAACAGCATATTTTACAGTGGGCTACAGATGCTAAATTATTTGAATCTTCATTCAGATGTTCCTAATTTACATTGTCTGTGGCAAATAAAAAGATAAGTACAATCCATATTGCAAATGCATCATACCATGATAAATCTGTAGCCTTCTTTCTCTGGGTCTTCTCCACCTCGTGGAATTTATATTGAAGTCATAATAATGTCAGACCTACACTATGAATATCTTCCTGCTAATTATGCCTGGTTTTTAAAACAGTGCCCATTTATGAAGACAGTATTATGGTATTCTTGATTATACCCTAAATAATTCTGTAAACATAAAACATGCTGAATAATATTGGAATTCACTAAAGAACTGCAATAAAAATAAAACTATCACATACATTCCAACAGTTTTTTTTCTTTTTGTAAAGAATGCTTTTGATGAGATGCAACATCCTTTGAAAAAAAATCCCAGAACAAAAAAAAAATTCATAAATATTAATTCTGACTTCAGTTTAATCCTTAGAAACAAAAGTTATAGAATTTAGCTCAAAGAACAATATCAAAACAATGGTGATTATAAAAATCATAGCATTTATTATAACAAATAATATTTGAATTCTGAGCTAGTTATATCCTAAGTACGATGCTCCTGTGCTTTAAAAACATTACTTTTTTAATCCTTTCATCAACCTTTTAAAAAGTAGGTTTTATGCCCCATTTTATGGTCAAAGATATTGAGACTTAGATCAAGTTCTTTGCTCAAGGTCATATTGCTGGTGAGACAGAACGCAGAATAGCAAGACTTTGGCTTTGAGATCACATTTAAAATGCTTGGTTTTACAAGTTCTTAAAATGCTTGGTTTTATGAATTTTCTGCCAGAAATGGCAGAAAATTTCTCGAGTTAGGCTTAACCTATCTCATCAACTCTTTTTTTTTTTTTTCTAAAAGGACCTAGTAGATGACTCTGGTACTGTTTCAGTAGCTATCATAACCACGCAATGAAAATGTCCAACAGTCAGACTCTGATTCCAGGTCAGATGTGTTAGAACACAGGACATAGTTGGACCACCTACAACCTCTGTGACTGGTTTTCCTCCTAATGCCCCCCAGTCACCCAGCACTGCCTGCTTCACCCCCAGCCACTGTGTTCACAGCTTACCACCTAGAAGAATTTCTCAGGACAGTGGCAGCAACAAGAAGATCCTGACAACACCAGAGCAGTTAATGCAGCTGTGTGACCTTCCCAACTGTTCTGACATTTTAAAGCCTTGATTCAGATTCCAAAGCTTAATTTACATCCCATTTGGCCATGTTTATGGTTCTGGAGTCCATGCCCAGCTCTGCAGCTGTGTGACAGAGTCCAGGTATGTGGGTAAGGATTGTATTCACGTACTTGATGGTCACCTGTATCTTTGACACCCACTTGAGTCTGCGACAGTCCCACGGGTTGATGGGAAAGTGAAAAGCTGGGTTCAGAGTGCTTGAAGTGTTCGATTTCATTTCAATGAGCAATCCTAAACTTAGTGAATAAGATTAATAATTAAGATATACCACATCCGCTAAAGACACTAAAATGATTTACTCACTTTGATGTACAAAAAAAGACAAACTTCCCTATAATTTAAATTTTGAAATATAATGCTAAATTAAAGAAACTTTAAAGGGTAATAGCTTCAGTAAACTGCATTTCTCCCCACAACATCATCTCAAATCTTAGTGTAATTAAGTGATCTGGCAACTTCTATATAAAGCAATTTGAACTGTGTGAGTAGCCTCTATGTTACCGTATACCACAGGGCACCACACACACACACACACACACACACACACACATCTCAATAAAAATGAAATGACTCCTTGGAGAAAAAATGAACACTTTAGCAGAGATCAGTGCAAATGAATATTTTCTGATCAATTATAGTTTATTAAATAGGATTTAGTCTGAAATAAATAGCTCAAGCTTTGGGGTGCACTAATTTTTTTAATATTTAAAAGATTTATATTCTTTGCATCCTTCACAGAATCCTCTTTCCAGGGGATAAATGAAGAGGAAAATCCAGTTCAATTCATTTCTTCCAATATAGCACACTAGGACTTACTCATTTAGACTCCAGACAATGTCCCCTCCAGTCTCCTCGTCCCCTGAGCCTGAATGGAGGGAGACTCTCTCAATGTATGCTCAGCCACCAGCTACCACAAGTCACTTAAGTAAACACAGAGGCACCTTGGTGAAAGCAATTGCATGGTCTGAATACCATCAACTGCCACTTCTATTCAGTGACCCTCTCAGGTCTCAGAAATGGTCTTTTCAAATTCCAGGTCTTGAGATATTGATTTCAATCAGCAGCTTTTCCTAAGAGCATCATTTCAAAAATAGCCCTGTCACAATTGCTACCATCTCATCTAGTTTCATCTGGGCTTTGTATTCCAATTTGAAACCATTCAGCAAAATGACACCAGAGGGTTTTACTGAGGCATTGATTCAACTTCATGCATAGGCAATAGAATTTATTCTCCTGTATAGGAAAAAACATTGATATTTCAGCTTGGTGGAGGGAGGTTCCAGTTTATACAGTCTAGTTACTCTTTTTCCTTTTTCTGAAGAAATAAAAACCTCAAGAGGCCAATCTCATCACAAAATTCTCATGCTTACTGCTAAACTGGTGACTTAAATCAACATCAATTCTATTCTTTCAGGTTCTAATGTGGACAGACAAAAATCTTTAAAGATGTGTGGCAGGTATGCACATGTGATTAAAGTAGAAAACATGAAATAATAAACTATAATTTCAACATAAATTTTTTTACTAATTGGCTTCTTGCATCTATATGATATTAAGTTTTTCTCAAGCTGTAATTATGCACTGCCTAAATAGTGTTTATTTGATGACAGTGATCAAAAGAAGGCGGGCACCAATCTGCTCACTTTGTGGTGAGAATGTAGAAGTTCAGTCACCAATAATTTTATTTGTTAAAAAATTTTTGGTTGCCTGGGTAACTTTCCCATGACAGATAAATTCAGCTTATTTTTCTATATCACGGGGAAAACAAAGGGAGAAAACCTGAATTACTTTCTATGCTCTAAACACTGTAATATATGCTTTCCATATATTCTTTCATTTAGTCTTTATATAGACCCCTTAAGGAAATAACGCTATACTTCACAAATGGCAAAACAGACTGATATTAAATGACCTGTCCACATCATTAGTAAGCAGCAGAACTGGGATTTGAATGCAGGTATTCAGAACACAAATATTGGCATTGTTTTAGTATCTAGTATGTAACTAGGTGTTATGTAAGGTGAGGGGCATTTATAGTTGAACAATATATGCTTGCTGTCCTCAATGAACTCATATTCAAATAGGGGCAAATATAAGAGAATGACTACAATTGAAAAAATAGAGAACGTCTGAGGTTAACATTGCACACTGAACACAGACGTATATTAAAAGAATAATCTGATGGAGTAGGTTTTGGCCAGGAATGCAAAGATGTTTCCGCATTAGGAAAGAATCCTTCAAATTAGGAAATTAGGAAAGAAATGTACTATCATCTTGAGTGCCAAAATGGCATTTGATGATATTAAATGTCTATTATTGATGTTTAAAACTTATTAATACAGAAAAATTTTTAAATAATTGCAAATATTAGAAAATAAATATTATAATTTACCCAGAAAATCCAAAGGGATCAACTGAACACTACTGGACATGAGTAAACACTAAAAGATCATTAGTATGAGATATATATACAAAAATTAGCACTTTCCTATACACTATCAATTCAAAATTAGGAAAAAAGTTATAGAGTAAGGTCCACATATTACTAGCTCACAAAAGTATTGAGAACCTGGGAATAAAGTCAAGAAATACACAAGACCACATGAAGCAAGATAGGAAACTGTTAAAAGACAAGGATATAGTCTCATATACTATATGGGCGAGAGTCCACATTTACACTATCTTTGGAAGACAACTGGGTAGTCCTCAAAATGAAAGATACTCTTCGACCCAGCAATTTTACTTCTAGAAATCTATTCTACTGAAAGCCAGTCACAGATGCATAAGGATCTTTTTTCAGATATTTATTGTATATTATATATATATATGTAATGTAAAATAGTAAATAAAAATTAGAAAGAAGTAGATGTCTAACAAAAGGGGAATAGAAAAGTAAACCATGGCACACCCATACTATAATATATAGTATATCCTTTGAAGAGAATTAAAAATATATAGAAACTGATGTAAAAGGTTGCCCATGATACATCATTAAATGAAAAAAAGATTTAAAAAAATTGTTTGCATTCTCATTGCTAAATACATTTATGTATTGTGTCAATTTTCAACTCACCTATTGTTTTTGTAGTTATAAAGCACAACTAAAACTCACTGTACACTTGATAAACTTGATAACAGAAATATGAACCAAATAGAGTGAGAGCCAGAAAGGAGGTGTAAAACATTCCCAGGGGGAGTAGTCAGGCTTCAGGCATCATTTAAGAATGCTGTGCCATGAAGGGTGAAGAGGGACTTTCTCAACAAACAATGGCTGTGGAGCATTTCGGAAGAGAACCTCCTGTGCCAAGATGTAGGAAAGTGAAAGCCATGATGTATTCCAGGAAGACTGAAAAACCAGTGCACTGGAAACCTAGGCGGTTTGGGGGAACAGATGGAAAAAAAAGCAAGGAAGTAGTCCGGGGCTCAATTGTGAAGCACCGAATATGACAAGCTCAGAGATTTAAAACTTGCTACTGCTGCTGCTGCTGCTAAGTCACTTTAGTCGTGTCCAACTCTGTGCGATCCCATAGACGGCATCCTACCAGGCTCTGCCGTCCCTGGGATTTTCCAGGCAACACCGGAGTAGGTTGCCATTTCCTTCTCCAGTGCATGAAAGTGAAAAGTGAAAGTGAAGTCACTGAGTTGTGTCCAACTCTAAGCGACCCCATGGACTGCAGCCCACCAGGCTCCTCCATCCGTGGGATTTTCCAGGCAAGAGTACTTGAGTTGGGTGCCATTGCCTTCTCCTTACAACTTCCTAGGCGGCTCAAATGGTAAAGAATCTGCTTGCAATGCAGGAGACCCAGATTCGATGCCTGGATCCGGAAGATCCCCTGGAGAAGGAAATGGCGACCCACTCCAGTATTCTTGCCTGGAGAATTCCATGGACAGAGGAGCCTGGTGGGCTCCAGTCCATGGAGTCACAGAGTCGGACACAACTGAGTGACTAACACACACACAGCAGCCAATAGGAACACAAAAGGCCTTTTGAAGTACATGAATGGCATAAATTCTGGGGAAAGACCTTGTCAAGAGTAGAGGAATTGTATTGTATAGAATGAAGGAGGAAAGTTTGAGGGGAAGGAGAAGGATTTGGAAAAGAAAGGAAGGAAGTCGAATTTGTAGTAGTATCTCACACAGTGACAAGCTAAGATTTGGGGAAAGTATTCTTAAAAGTGAATCTGTGTATGTAACAAACTCAGAGGTCTGGAATATGCATCAGAAGTGTAGAAAGAGGACTGGGTAAATTAGGAGGCAGGGTGGGTGTGAGAGGCAAGCAGAGCTGGGAGACACAGTGCTCACACTGGCAGAAGTCAGGAACTGCCCCCAAAGCGTCACAGCCATGTCATCTCCTTCAGCATACAAGTAACAGGGGACTATCACTTACACACGTGAGACCTCAGGCCTCAAAATCAGAAGGCTGAAAGCAAGTTGCAACCCTTCCCCCATAAACAGAACATGAAGAATCACAATGTTTAGAGAATTCAGAAGCCACAAGCCACAGGATGTTAAGTAACACTAACTGTGGAGCAAGACGAAATAACCTGAAATAACAGAATAACCATCTTTGCTGAGGGAGCAAGCAGTCGAGCATGTATCTACGGTGTTTCTGTCATGTGCGGGCACTGTGCTGGGGGCTGGGGCTGCAGGGAACGGAAGGGTTGGGCACGGTCCCTGAGATGAGGGCATTTCCTGCTAACGGAAGAGCCCAGACAAGCACATCAGAGAACATCAGCTGCCAAGCTGGTGAGAACGTCAACACGGGGAGGTCAGGAAAAAAAAAAAGTGGGTCAGTAAGGGGAGGTCAGGAGAGGTGGGCATCCAAGGAGGGGCAGCATGGGGGGAAGTGGAGTGGAAGGGCATCCGGGTTCTCCCTCACCTCTCCCACCCCCACCGTGGAGCTCTTGACACAGGTGTTTTGTCTGTATTCCCGGTAGCGAGCTACATATCATCCCTGGAGCCACTTGGTACCTGTTGGTTGAATGCTGACAGGATGACAAATGAGGGGAATGTGAAAAACTGCATAACCATATTTTCAGAGGCTCAGATGCTAAATGCCAACCTCTATCATGCACTTGCTGTCCACAGAGGGCATTGTCTCGTTGAACATCCACCACAGCTTTTGGAGATACAGGGCCCAGAATCCTCATTTGACACAGGAAGGCACCTGGTTCATGAGATGAGCAGGCAAAGACCCATCTATTTTGAGTGTTGGGGAGAGATACTAAGATGTTTCAGGAAATCAAGAACTATAGAACACCTAGTCTGCAACTCAGAGTGTTTCCTCAGAAGGAATTTCAATCCTTCTCAAGATTTTAAGCAGCAGCTGTGAGGGCTAAGAGTTGTTATTGTGTTGCTAAGTCATGTCTGATTCTTTGCAACCCCATGGACTGTAGCCTACCAGGCTCCCCTGTCCATGGGATTTCCCAGGTAAGAACACCAAAGTGGGTTGCCATTTCCTTCTCTAGGGAATCTTCCTAATCTAGGGATCAAACCCTGGATCTCCTGAATTAGCAGGTGCATTCTTTACCACTGAGCCACCAGGGAAGCCTTGAGTTAAGAATAACTGAGCAATAAACAGGCTTGATGAACTGAAGGCTGGCCTCATCTGGAAGACTGTGTGTGTGTGTGTGTGTGTGTGTGTGCACGCGCGCGCGCATGTTTGTATAGGTATGTACCTAAATATGGCTCAAGCAAACACTAGCACACAATTAAAAATCCTAGGGAAGCAATGATTGGGATCAGGAAAGTGAAGAAGACCATGAAGCAAGTCCATGAAGAGAGCCATGGAGGGACTGAAGGCTGCAACTGTCTGAAGAGAGGCTTCAGGACTTTAAGACATAGGGACGATTTTTCACGTGTGATCTCAATCTCCTGCATTTACAAAATATCACATACTGAATGTGAAAGTGAAAGTTAGTTACTCAGTCATGTCCAAACCTGCGGATCCATGGACTGTAGACCGTCAGGCTCCTCTGTCCATGGAGTCCTCCAGGTAAGAATACTGGAGTGGGTTGCCATTCCCTTCTCCAGGGGATCTTCCTGACCCAGGGGTTGAACCTGGGTCTCCTACATTGCAGGCAGATTCTGTACTGTCTGAGCCACCAAAATGCCATACATTGAATGGCAAGAAGTTACCATTAATTTTTGCAGGTGTGAGAGTTATATATACATATTTTTTAAGTCTTCATTTAGAGACGGTCACTGAAGTAAAATGAAAAGACGTCTGCAGATGAGGGGAGCTTGAGAAAAGAGTAAAATTTTGGAAAAATACAGCATGACAATCTCTGAAGAAAGAGTGTGCATGTGTGCTAAGTCGCTACGGTTGTGTTTGACTCTTTGTGACTCTATGGATTGTAGCCCACCAGGCTCCTCTATTCATGGGATTCTCCAGGCAAGAATACTGGAGTGGTTTGCCATTTCCTCCTCCAAAGGATCTTCCCAACCCAGGGATTGAACCTGCATCTCTTGCGACTCCTCCATTGCAGGCAGATTCTTTACTGCTGAGCCACCAGGGAAGCCCCTAAAGAAGGAGACCTGGCCATAAATCAGCCAAAGGGAACCTGCAAAAGTGATTGAAGCCTCTAACCATCTTATTTCATTTTGAGGACATTAAGTGGAGCAACAGCAAAGTCTATGAAAGAAAAATAAATTTCAAAAAATAAATTCTCTTACATAAAAAGACACTTTCTACATATTTTAATTCATGCAGAAAAAAATATCAGGACTAATTATATGGGGTATTAACAGATGTGAGTATTAACAAGGTACGCAGGTGAATGCGAGAATTTAAGCAGTGTGAAGACTTGCTCGTTTTCCCACCACTTCTTCTCACCCGGGGAGAAAAATTTCTTAACTATTGATAACCTTTCATTTTGCAGCAGAATTGTAAATGTTTTTTAATAGGGTGTCTCTGACCTTTTAAATGTAAAAATGGGTTTAGCATCACACCATGAGCAGACCCAGTATCTAGCCTAATTAATAGGGCATGTGACTAACACGAGGACTGAGGTTGAAATTAGAAATGTAGAAATTCACCGAATAATGAACTTCAATTATTTTCTGGATGATTATCCTCAATTCTCAACATTCAATCTCAAGTCCCCATTCCTAAGTGAACTCTAGAGATTTTACCCATAAAAAGAGTCTTCAGGTTCAACTTAAAAAAAAATACATATATACATAAAATACAAAGCTATCAGAAAATCCTCACCAGATACTGAGAATGATTTCCTTATGGCTTAGGAGATTCTCCAAGATTCCCTTTAAGGTTTACTTAGATGACACTTAAGGCAGATTCCCATATGGAATTACTCCCCACACAGGAGCCTGACCTGGGGGAATCTGAACAAAGCAGAGATTATTTACAAACTCCCAAAGCACAGGCTGTTTTACATTTCTCCCACCCTGGATCTAATTCCACTGGTAAATACAGCACATATTAAGTTATAAAACATAATTATGAAAAGGCCAAGAAATGCTACAGAGGATCGACCTTCCTGACACTGTGAGGTTGAGGCCAGGGACCAGGGGTGGCTGGACAGGCTGCCGAGGTTGCTGGTACCCAGGAGTTATCACCATCACAGAGGGAACCAGAGGCAGACTCATGGCACCCAGGAGTTATCACCATCACAGAGGGAACCAGAGGCAGACTCATGCCAGTAAGCATGCCATTGCTTAAGGACATCTTACAGGAGTTATCTGTGTTCTGAGAGACAGTCTTACTGTCAGAAAACTTTGGGGCAGTTTTCACTCGTATGGGGAAAATACATAATGTGAGTGTTGCAATAGCCCCTCTAAGCTCTCCCTGAAGAGTATCCTTGAAAGCAGACCCTTAAATAATACAGATAATACTGACACACATAGGTTCTTGATGGAATGGGTTTTTGGTTGGTCTTTATCCAAAGAGGAAGGAAATTTTTCCACGAAACAAAACAATATTTAATGGCAATCATGATAAAGTCATACCTTTTGTTTTGGCTCATATCTTGAATATGTTGGTTGAAAAAAATATGTAGTTTATACTTACTGCTTAACCAACTTGCATTTTTGTTGAGAGAGTCTCAACATTTTTTTTTCCCAAACATTATGGAGATCCTGCTAGAATAATTTTACTTGTAGCTTGTTTAAGCCCTAGACTTTTCTTGGGATCACATTCATTTAAAAGAAGCAACAGAGCACTCACTTAGCAGGAAGGCAAAATATCGTGCAAGGATGTAGCAGGCTTGGCCTCTGTCTGCCTTGGACCAGTCATCATGTGTCAGTGTGATAATGGGAATGACCTTAGCACAACCTGAAGACGACGCATCCAGTTAATGGCGTCACCACTAACTGGACTGAGGAACTATTTTATGCAACCACTATTTAGGCCATATTTTCTTTCACTTATTTATTTATATACATAAAGCAGATTAAAGTAAGGTAGCATTTTGGAGTAAACCTGCCTGGGTTCTACTTTCACCTCCACCACTCACTTACTTAGCTGTGTCACTGAACTACTGAGTCACTCTGTCTCACTTTCCTCATCGGCAGAGATAGAGTGCATTGCTATTTCCCTCTGTGACGGGGTCTATTCAGACTCCAATGATAATCTGAGCTTGGTTCAATGCCTGGCACATGATGATTCAATAAATGCTTGTCATTTTTATGATGAGCTAAGGAATTTACACTTTCAAAGCACATAAGGAAAATCAAAAACCCTCTGCTTGTGCTTTCCTAGAAGGTCCTACATGGAGAAAGATTCTGGTGTCTATCCTATGTGGGGCATATAATACGGATTCCATAAGTGTTGTGAATTAAATTGGAAGTACAAGTTATTTTGAAATGTAAAGTAAGTGAAAACAATTTTATTTTCAGAAATGGAAGTACTAAAACAAATATTTAAAGAATCACATAGAAAAATACCTGATAAATGTTGTTGTGTTAATGGCAATGTTATTTTGTGGTACTTTGTCAAAAAGCTTTATGAAATAGAAGTACCATTTCCACTGAATTAAAAATATATCATGCAGGTTTGTTGAACTGTCTAATGGTTGACCATTTCTGGGATGCACGTGTGCTTGCTCAGTTACTTTATTTGTGTCCGACTCTTTGTGACGCCACCAGGCTCCTCTGTCCATGGGATTCTCCAAGCAAGATTACTGGAGTGGATTGCCGTGCCCTCCTCAGGGGGATCTTCCTGCCCCATGGATCAAATCTGTGTCTCCTGCAGCTCATGCGTTGCAGGCAGATTCTTTACCCCTGTGCCACCAGGGAAGCACCATTTCTGGAATACATCAAGGTAAATCATAAATCCCTGAAAGGGAAAAATACCACATTGGGTTCTATGAAAATGAAAAAAAGAGAGAATCACCTGGCAATCTTTTTTGTTTGTTTGACTTTAATTTCTAAATTTTAAAAATAACTTGAGTTCCAAAAGAAAAAGTATTCAAACTACATTTTTAATGTTTTTAAATTACAGCAAACTAAATAATCTCAATATTATAGGTTTTATTTTCCCTCCTTGGATATTAAACATGTAACCTATACTTTGCAATTTCTCACTTTATTTTAGCAAAGTGGAGACCAAAATAAGCCCACTTAAGATGTTCTGATGAAAAAAATTGAGAAAACATTCTCCAGTATCTAATGAAATTCAGGCTCGTTACTTAATAGATACTGTGCATGTGTTTAAGTTTCTGTTGCTAGATCTCTTAAAGTGTATGTGGGTGTGTGGGGGTGTGTGTTACCAAGAGAATCTAGTGCTAAAACAATCTTTATTTTTTTTTACATTGCTAGTCTTCTTGTTGGCGGTCTGTTATTCTCCTTTCAATGAATAATTCAGACTCAAATTACATATTGATAACTATATTTTAAACCAAAAAATTCCTCACATAATAAATACATTTTATGCACATTAACTTCGAATTTACTTCAGAAAGCTATTTACAATATAAATAATTATAAATGGGAACACTTTGCAAGATATCATTGACATAGCTAATATTTTCTACTTTACATTCCAAAGTAAAAGTTCAAATTACAGACTTATACTACGATGTCACTAAAAACTATACATTGCAAGATGGTATTTGAAATATTGGCAATCAGTATCTTCTTTCACAAATATAATCCTTTTTATAGCATGTCAGTCAAAAAACAAACAAAATATTTTATCTCTTCTTTGAAGTGCCTACTCATATGTTTCACTTTTTGAAATATTTCCCTTTGGGGAAAAATAATGGAAAAAAAAAGTTACAGTATTTCTAATATTTTTTCCACGCCAATTTTAGTTCTTTTGAAATGTAAACACACCAGGGTTGTTGGGTGCAAATTCAAATTGATTAAATGTGTTCCAGATCAGAAAATTAGGACAAACTCTCCACTATATAGGCTTATGAAAGCAAAGTCCCATGCAGCAAAACTGCAATAAATAGAATGATAAAGTTTGGTATTAAATTATTAATTAGAATTTATCATGTGAACCATCAGTTTTTCAGGAGCACAGCATAATAGAATCTTGTTACTTGTTTTACACTTGTGTTTGTGTGTATACGTATATACACACGTACACAGCCTTTCTGCATACTGTCCTAGAGAAGGAACTCTGAGCAAACCCCTATTTGGATATGAGCACAATCTCACTTTTCAAATTCAGCATTACCCGTAGAACTCTTATGCACAAGAAATGAGCCCCACACAAAAATTCCTCTCCCCAAGAATATTTTCTATGCATGTGTCCATAGCTGTTCTGTCGTTCATTTGACATTTAGCAGGAAAATGAATGTTTTATCTACAATGCATTTCCCAGTAAGAACTAACCAATCGATTTTGCTGTCAAATTCTTATTCACAAAAGCTGACACTGACATGAAAGTTGAATCACTTATTTGGAGAACCGCAGGATTCACATTGTTATTAAATTATTCCGAAAACAAGATGTATCTTTCTGTCCTGTAATTTGCGTGGATAAAGGAACCAAATCTGAGCACTAAAACTTTTTTAAATCAAAAAGAGCACATGGAAATGTAAGCTTTTCCACTGGTCTAGGTAAGTGACCCCCAAACAGCCAAATTCTCAATTTTCCAAGTATCAGTGTTCACTCGGTCACTTCCAAATGCTACTAGCACTAATAGAATTGCACAGAATATTTTAGTAACATTCAGCTCTTGAAAGAAAGAGAGAGCTACAAAATATTATATCTGTACTCAGACGGTCTCCTTAGCTGTAGTGTCTTCTATCAAACTTATTTGGTCTAGGTTTGGGGGAAAAAATCCTTTCATTTTATTTTAAAATGTTGATGCATATTTTCCAAATGATCTTTTATTGAATTGATTCTCATCCCCCATTAAAAGAGACAAGAAATGAAGGATATTATCCTCTTCTAGAAGAGCCCATTAAAGTCTAGTTTAAGTGGAATTCTCTGCCCAGAGGCAGCATGTGGCAGCAGGGTGTACCGAGAATTAAGAATGGTACCCAGTGGAAATATTCTAGCCCTATAAAATATAATCAAGAAAGAATAAATGAGTTTTCTGTATAAACACTGAAGGCAAATCTTTTATTGCATCCTGTCTTTCATACTGAGTGTCACACCAGCCTTGTGTCATATTATCCTATATCAGGCAATTACAGTTTAGAAAAAGCCAGCCCATTATATTTAGCATACTATGTCCAAAAAAACCTGTGTAACACATCTAAATGTTGACCTGTAGTGATTGGGACATTATATTTTGCATCCAAAAATAATATGCCAAACCTGTATATTCTCAATAGTTTTCACTAAATTTTCCCAAGGAAGAGGGGGAAATATTCATTTATTTCTTTGGTCATACAAATCTTTAAGTTAGGTAGGCAGACAGGTAAAATGGGAAATAAAAATATTCCTACCATTATTAGAAAGCATGAGTTTGTATCATCTAATGAATTGCCACATATGTACTAGTAACTGGATATAACACATTTTTATGAATCCCCAAAGTGATAGAAAAATCGTACTTCTCTATTTCAACCAATTTTCAGCATTTAGCAAAGTTATGAAAATCAAATTTTAAAACTAATTCCAATTTAAGTTTAGTTTTAAATGGGGACATACATATACACATATAGGTATTAAGTTATAAAGCTGCTATCATAAAATTTTTGACCTGTAAATTATATAAATGGGTTGTGTAAAACTGGATCAATCTAGCAAAAATTGAGTCAAGATGTAATTTAGTTAATTCTGTCTTCACTTACAAATATTAGTTATAACCATTTTAAAGTGCATTACTCTTTCTGAGTACCCCCTATTTGCAGAGTTCATATTTTCTTTCATCAATTAACTTTCATATAAACATCCCACTGAAATTTCTTTGACAGTGTTTTCTTTCATTTCAGTTCATTTCTCTGATTCTTGAGATTCAATTCCTTTTATATTGATAACATCTGTCCTTAGAGCACTTTTGCTAGAACATGTATCCATCAGTAATGCCCACCTGTACAGATTTATTTTCCAAAATGCACCATATTCTTGAGCTATGTGTGCCTTTGAATCATTTGTCCATCTACAGAATTCAACAAAAATTTTAGCATTCCTAAAACCTTACTTCATGTTGCAAATTGATCAAAAATTCAGTTTAAGTGTTCCAGAGCTTGTATAGTTCAATTTTTAGTTTTTATTATTCTTTGAACATTTTTGAAAGTATACACTGACTGTCTCACTCACTTGTACCTTTTTCATTTACAGCACAAATGTTGCTGCCATACCCAAGAACTATTTAATTTTATGTAGCCTCCTTTCTCATGTACAAACAGCATTCATCTCTCAGATTACCATCATTCAGATTGTCACCTGCCTCTGGACTTTCAAATAATTGTGTTAAATGATGAAGATACAGTACCAATCCCTGAGTGCTCAATGTCATGTTCTGCCTTCAAAATGATAGGTAAGTTCTTCCAATATACCCCACCCCCTTCCATATCACATGAGTTTTAGGCAAGGGACTCTTAGGAAATATTTTCTACGAAATTTCTCTAATCACTTATGTCACTTTGCTTTGATTATAGAGAATGGTGCATTAAATAAATATTACTTATATTACTTCTCCCTTAGTTTCTGAACTAGAAAGTGGCTGAACTAGAAAGTTAACTGTAGCTATAACATGTCTAAAAGAGCCCATGCACCTGCTTGAGTTTCAAAGCATCTAGACCTCTCTCTGAGTGCAGAAAAGCCAGAACAATGAGCCTTGATAACTCACATCAGATGGTTATTAACTGGTTGACAAGTTCAGTTCCAATGAACAACAGAACCCTGGAACTTTAGAGCTGCCATACAGATAAAAAAACTGGGGCTCAAGCATGGTGAATGCTCCCAAAATAAGTTACAGGCAGGGTCAGAGCTGGAACTCAGAGATCTCAATATCTAGTCCAATCTTTCTACTGTATCGCATGAACCTAAGACCAAGTTTGTTTTTGCTGTTTACAAACAATATGGAAAATGAACACTTTGCCTGCTCCTTCAGTTAGAAAACTGCTCTTGCCCTTTTAGCCACCTGTCCATCAGCCCAAGCTTTTATCTTAGACTCTCTCCTGAGGCTTTCCATGTGTCACATTTGCACATCTGTGCATTGACATGTGTTCAAACACTTCAAACAGCTATACTACTGTCATGTAGTACTTCACTGGTTTTCCTTAGTTTTTCTGTTGGCTTTTTTTTTTTTTCCCCTTATCAGCCTTTTTTCCTGGTGAGTTAGTTTGAGTTTTTATTTGGTTAGTTTTATAAGCTCACAATATGTTGATTACATCAGCTGACATTTGTTTGTTTTGAGATATCATTTCATTTTTCTCTGCTTCTGGTCTTGTCCATCTTTACTAACCTATTTCCAATTGGGCACACCAGGCTTTTGATGTGTGTCCCAACACTCAGTGTTTTTACTTAGAAAAACCCTTAATGCTATGTCAATGTGATCCTGTTCTTTGTTGAACTCAAAAGTAAGGTGCAAAATCACACTTCCTGATTGCTTATAATGGATACCAGGTGAAAACTCATTCTTGTTTAGATTCAGAGCCATTTCCTTAATTTATGCCTAAATCAAATGATTTAGATGGTTGAAACCACAAAGAAAAACTAGTTTATGAGATGTATCTCCCTCTTTCTTAGTTATTTTGGGAATAGAATTTCTTTCCAGTGCTCTATGTGCTAGGGTTAAGGAAAGTTACCCACCTGTGGTGTACTTATGAAATGCAGTCAATATTTCTGTATGTAAAGTATATACAGCAGATTGTGGATAGTGGCCTGTGTATGAAGTTCACCGGATCATTATAATGCATTGTCATCCATCTGTCCCTTCATGTGGTATATATGCTCACTTAATCTACACAAGCATTTTTCAATTCAAAATTTAATCTGTTTCCCATATAAATAGAGGGGCAAATCTGTGTATTCACTTTAGTCCATTATCTATGTATAACCCTGAATGCCAGTGCTCTGTCTTTGATTTCACAAGAACACATGTCAAATACCCAGTAAGTTAAATTATCCATTCTAACAATCTGTGGCATTGTAAATGCTGGTAGTGGGGCATTAAATGATAAATATGTTTCAGAGATCCTTAAAGAACAAAATATTTTAGAAAAAACATCAGCTTCCATTGGTTATTATAACAGATGTTCCCTTATGTCCTTGTGCTGGATCCGGCTGCATCCTTAGATGGGAAGTTACATCCAAGTGTGAGCCATTACAGCCCAAGGAATAGTTCCGAATGGCTTCGCTGTCATATAAGTGCTCCAGGGCATATCCAGTTAGTGTGTAAGCATGCTTGTCAAAATACTGCCGGTGAGAGCCAAAGCAGTTTGGAGAGATGGCAGGATGGTCTCCTGGTGTCTGATGGGGAGACATATCAGAATGCAGATAATCTTTAGCTAGGATCAAACTGGATTTGGAAATGCGATCTGAATTGGGACTACTTATCCGAGACAGTGCTGTGGGACTGTTGTCGTAGTCATTTTCATGAGGGCTCAGCATCTTTCCCTCTCTCTGCTGGATGTGGTCACATGGTGAAGTGTTGGCAAGAGCCGAGCTGTGGCAGACTTCGCCTGTCGGTGGGGGCTGCTGGTAGTTTGCAAAACAGAGGGAGTGTTTTTTCCCAGCTCCATTAATGGAAGCCAGTTGATCCGGGGGCGCTTTCCTTAGCTGCAATCTGTTCTCCTCTTCTTTAATCATTTGCTGGGTGGCTCTTATCAGAGTTTCGATTTTGCTAGGTTCATGCGGGCTACTCTGAAACTGCTCAGTGCGGTATCGGTCACCTGATTCGCTGGCAGACCCAGGGTCTGGAGAACTGACCACACTCTCTTCATCCCAATGACCTCGTCCTAGAAACCAGAAAAAGTAAAAAAGTAAGTGGTCTCAAAATTCACCCCCAAAATTGCAAGTGAATTTCTTTTCCCTAGGAGAAGGAAATGCAACCCACTCCAGATCTCTGCCAGGAGAATTCCAAGGACAGAAGAGCCTGGAGGGCTACATGAGCCACAAAGAGTCAGACACAACTGAGTGACTTTCACTTTCACTTTTCTTTTTCCTATTAAAAGAAACCTTTTATCTTTCATTTTTAATATGTGAACCAGTATTTGAAACAGACACAGGCGCACATGACAGTGTGTCACCATATTGTCCTGGAATTCATAGTTCTTAGTGGCTTGTAAGTGCTGATGAAGTTTACAACAAATTTAGAAAGTAAACTTGGTTCGTGCACTGTGGACGCCAACGAGTGAAACAGTAAAGTATGTTTATATTTGTCCATGGATGAATATCCCTGGGACCTGACTGTAGATAATAAAGAAAATGCACAACATTTGGTTTATGTTATTTTCTAGAGAAGTATTCTGTTGATGCTTAGAAATGCTTTCAATTAAGATTGAGGATGAGGATAATATAGCCTGGACTATTTTCTCAATTTCCATTAAATCACCTAAAATGTTAAAATTGCTAGATGTATCTTAAGTAGAGTTACAAAAAACCTCTAACGTCAGTTTTCAAGCTATTTGAGGGTTTAAAATATCTATACATATTCATACATGTGTATGTGTGAATGGAGATATATATATGTATATATATCATCCTGATCAAAAATATAAATATGGTCTTCCTAAATCTAGTGTTAAAAAAAAATCTCAGTTTCACATACATATAATCATATAGAAACTCTGGCATTTTAGATTGCTTCTAAAATAAAGTGAAGAATAAACAAACATTTTAAATGTTAATAATAACCTGTTCTGAACCAAGGAGAGAGATGGACGAAGAGTGCATCCAAACCATTATTCCATAAACTACATTATTCTCCAAAGAGTTTGAAGTCAATATAAAAAGAGAGAAGAGAAGCAGAAAGGGACCTATGAAAGCTGAAACTGCTTAATGCAGCAGAGAAGCCCAGGATCACACTAGTCACTGCTTTCCTTTTCCCTTTTCTTATTTTATATCTAATTTTCCTCACGACCTGTGGGTTAAGCCAGGATTCTCACTTCTCTTCCATTCTTTGGCAAGCAATTACCCTTTGCCCTGGGTTTCCATTCCCAGGCTACCAAACTAGAGAAATTAAAAATAAAGGCAGAAAAATAAAAAGCAAAAATGGAAACAAAGCAAACTCATTCATAGAAAACAGTCAGTGCCCAGGTGGTATTTGCAGGAGACTTTTATGGGGAGAACTACAATGTCCAGTATATTTCTCATTTGAGAGACACGGCAGGAAGAGAAATACCATGGCCATCAGATCAACCTTAGTGTCACTGCCTTTCAAAGAAATGGGGAGGGGTTTCAAGACCTGCCTGGACCCAAGCTTGGAATGGACAGGACAAGGTCTCCTTGAGCAGATTACATTGAAATGGACATAGAAGAGCATTAATAACACTAAAGGTTTTAACTGCAGCGCCCATTTCTATGTGTTCACAAAGCCATAAAATAATCCCAAGGTGAAAATCTCCATGGGTTCCATATTTCACTCCATCCTCAACTCACAGAGGATACTGTGGGTTGCTGTAATGGGACAAAGGGAGCAGTTACTAGAATTTAATGCCTAGAGGACCAGGGAGGTTAAGACACCTGTGACAGTGAGTGATAACAAAGGCAGGCCTCCCCAACACCCCTAACACCACCAACAGTGTCCTCATTGAGAAACCCTGCTAAAGGAGCCCCAAGCTACTCCCTGTCCACATCTGAAGCCTGAGAATACAGAAGAAAGTAAAACAGAAGAAACTTAAATGCATGCATACTGCACATGAGTAGGAATAGACTTAATTCATTTTAACTTAATTCCTTTACTTTTTTTTAATGTTAAAATGGGAATCATGTTTACTCCCCTGTCCAAAATAAACAGATTAAGCAAACATCAGCAAAATCAATACTCAAAAGAGTGGATTTGGTTCTTAAGATCCCATTGGTTGGAGTTTCTGATTTGTAAATTCCAAGGAGAAAACTCACTGGGTGGGGTTCACTCCAGGGTCCAACCTAGACTAAGATAACCTGCCCAGAGGTGCCAGGCTGCGCGTCAGGAGTCTGGAGCTCGCCCTTACCGTGGATCCTGTGCACCGAGGCGATGTGAGGCATGCTGCTCTCATAGGCTTCTCTGCTCTCCGGGGAGGCCTTGGTCAGGGGCAAGGCTGCGCGAGAGCCCCACCAGGGCTCCCTCCCCGCCTGCGGCGCTCCCAGGAAGTACCTGCCTGCCTCACACCGGCCGCCCTCGCAGGCCTGGGTGTGGAAATGCCTCTCCTCCACCAGCCTGGAGTGGTCGAGCGCGAAGCCGTAGCAGAGGGAGCCGCGGTCCGAGAACTGCCTGTAGGCGCACGATGCGTCGTGCTGGGAGCCCGGTCGGTCCACGGGGTCCAGGAGCTGTGGGGAGGCCGCGTCCGTCAGGGGACTGCCGCCCCACTGGCTTTCGTGATCTGATTCCGATCTTTCCGTGGGAAATCCGGAGTACTGAAACCGAGAGGACGAGAAAAGAACATTTCAAAAAAAAAAAAAAGGCCCCAAGGTCTGAAAGCATCCTTAAGGTCACATTGGGCTCTAGCGCCAGGCTGGGCTGCCCTGACTTGGATCACCCAAGTCAGTCATGATACCGCGAAGAAAATCCTTTAGGCCGCTTGAAGAAGGAGATAAAACTAATGACAAACATGGACTGAACTAAATGCCAGGCACTGCTGGACGCACTTCCCATGAATTACTCGACATAATTCTTACAAGCGCTTCAGTGAAAATATTTGTTGTTGTTTAGTTGTTAAGTTGGGTACAACCCTTTTGGGACCCCTGCACTGTAGCCCGCCAGGTTCCTCTGTCCATGGGATTCTCCAGGTAAGAACACAAGAGTGGTTTGCCACTTTCTTCTCCAGGGGATCTCCATGACCCAGAGATGGAACCCACATTTCCTGCATTGCCAGATGGATTCTTTACAGCTGAGTCACCAGGGGATCCCAAGTGGCGATATTAGCAACCCATTAAATGGGTAGGTAAACTAAGGCCCTAGGAGGGGAAATGACTTGCCCAAGACAAAGGGTTAGCAGCTGGCAGAGCCAGAATTCAAACCCAAGTTCTCCATTGCTACACAAATGGTAGTGTCAAAAAGAAAGTCCAAGACAGCACCATATTTTTAAAAAATATTTATTTATTTATGTAATTGGCTGTGCCCCTGTGTTTGTTGTGGCAGACAGAGTTTTAGCCACTGGGACCACCAGAGGAAATCCTGAGAGCACCATATTTTACTCCTGTTGGCTTTTCACATTTTTTCTTACATTTAAAAAAAAAAAAAAAAAAGGCAAGGTTTAAGGCTTCACACTGGACTGGTAACTCTCTGAGAGTCATGCTGGATACAGGGCAAGGTAGTTAATAAATACTTAACCTAATTCAGTCTCAATGTGACTTTGGGAGTCTTGTCCCATATAAGTTAGCCTGTTCACTAGGATGTGTTTCTTGCTTTCTAAAGTGAAACTTCAAATATGCACAGGCTCGTCAGGATAACATACCTGCAGGCAAGGCTGGACCTCTGCGAAATCACACCGCTTACCTGTTGCCAGGGTATTTGGTCAGGTGCTTTAAAGAAAACATAAAAGGCCAGAGGACCTCCCCAGGAGGTGAGTTTTCTCAAGGGCCATTAAAATCAGTAATATAATCATTTCTACCAGGTTTTGGTCACCTAATGCTAAATACAATTCTTGGTACGATAGAGAGATTACCTGCTATAGTACTAGATGTTATTTATTGGGAACTTACTGCATGCCCAGCAATATGCTAACCCTAACCACTCATGATATATTATATAAATGGATCCTTACAACCACCTGGCCAGTAACATCACTCCATTTTAGAGATGAGGACAATGCATCACTGAGTTTTAATAAGATGCCACAGCCACCCACAGTCTATCTGGTTTCAAAACCTGCCTTTATTCTTCCATGGTAAGGAAGAGAGGAGAAAGAAAGGATTCAATGTTAGAGAGATTACCGGAAAAGTGGCTGAAACTGCTTTATAGGTTCAGGAATCAAAATACAAGTCCAGTTTGCATTTTCTTTCTCATCCCAAGAAGGAGGGATGGGTATGTGTGGTGGGGCGCGGGTGAGGTGGGAAGGAGGTTGAGCAGGGGGGTAGGGATGGAGGGCAGCATAGGGACAGGAGAAATTCCCAGGCTCTGTTGTTCATGCATTGGAGAAGGAAATGGTAACCCACTCCAGTGTTCTTGCCTGGAGAATCCCAGGGACAGCGGAGCCTGGTGGGCTGCCATCTCTGGGGTCGCACAGGGTTGGACACGACTGAAGTGACTTAGCAGCAGCAGCAGCAGCATTGTTCTTCATGTCACATGCTAGTTGAGCAAATGTGATCCCTGATGAGGGCTTATCAGAACAAGTCAAACTCTCCCTTTTCTCCTAGGCCCACCCTGAACAGAAGAAAGAATCCAAACCCTCCCCAACGCTATGCAACAGGCAGCTCCACCAGGGAGATGAGGTACAGAGGTTCCTCCGGGGCAACTCCATAGCACACTGATAAATATCAGGACAGAGTTCCAGGTGATTCCAGGGTCAAGATTTTGTCATGGCTATTTCTAATGTTAATTTAATTATTTTCTGAATGTACATATGGACTACTGCCATATTCCATCAAGACAAAAAAACCCAGAAAATTGAACTTCTTTCCTGCAGGCCTGTAGGGTAGACATATCACGGCACCCCGAGCTCCGTTTCTCCTACTCATGCCCCAACCTGCCATCTGCCTTTTCTCCCCCAGAACACCAGCCTCTCATTTCACCAAGCAGGGGCTGCCACCCTCTCTCCTGACTGAGTGGGGACCAGCGTGCTATCCATTTGCCCTCTGGTAGCACCATCCACATGCTTGCTAGGAAAAATTCAAGATCATCAGTACTATTCCACACTAGGAATTGCCCAGACTCTGCTTGTTTTTATAAAAGTATAAACCAGGCCTATTTCTGAAGTGCTCCAGTCAAGACTTTTGAGCCCTGCTGAGAGGACGAAAAGCCTTCCCTGAGTGTGTATGGGAAAGTGCTGTTGGTGCAGCAGAGAAGAACATTCTGTCCTTCACTGACAAAAAAATTCAACATTGAGGCAACCCTGGCGTACGTGAGGTACACATTTCAAGAGCACCTGAAGAAGAATTTGACAGAGAAGCCTCTTGTCGATAATCAGTAAACCACAGCAGCGCAGGCACTGACCTTCAAGCAGGCGGGAGCTGGGTGGTTCAGTTAGCCCTCCCACTGCTTTAGAGGTATGGAGGAAAAGCCAAGCCGTAAACCTTTGTTTTGGAGAAGGCGATGGCACCCCACTCCAGTACTCTTGCTTGGAAAATCCCATGGACGGAGGAGCCTGGTAGGCTGCAATCCATGGGGTCGCTAAGAGTCTGATACGACTGAGCGACTTCTCTTTCACTTTTCACTTTCATGCATTCGAGAAGGAAATGACAACCCACTCCAGTGTTCTTGCCTGGAGAATCCCAAGGACGAGGGAGCCTGGTGGGCTACCGTCTATGGGGTCACACAGAGTCGGACACAAATGAAGTGACTTAGCAGCAGCAGCAGCAGCAGCAAACCTTCGTTTTATGAAAAGGCCTATAAACTTGAACCTGAGTGCACCATCAAAACTGGGAGCCATGGACTTCCCTGGTATTCAATGGTTAAGACTCCACATTGCCACTGCAGGGGGCACCAGTTTGATTCCTGGTGGGAAATTAAGAACCCTCATGGGACAAAAAAAAAGCCCCCCAAAACAGAAAACCGTGAGCCATGTCCGCCCTTTAAAACAGACCATACTACAACCCTGTAATTTGATCTGAAGTGGTTCAGTTGTTCATGACATGTTTGAGGAAAGAGAGAGGGCAGAAAGGGAGGCAGGCAGCCAGGCAACATATGCTGCCTGTGAATGAGTTCTATAGATGAAGACTCCTGGTCTCCCTGGCACCTACATTTGCTACTTAACCACATGTACAGTCACAGGCAACTGATTTAATTTCTTGTGTCCTAACAGGAAAAGCTGAACCAGGGTTGGGGCCATTTAATGGAAGTCCCTAGGGACAGGGAGCCAGGAGACTTGGTTCCAGATCCATTCTTGATAGTAATCTCAGGGTGTGAATGCGTGCTGAGTAGCTTCAGTTGTATCTGACTCTTTGCGATCCTATGGACCGTAGCCCACCAGGGTAACCTAGGGAAATTTTATCTTTCTTAGCCTCAGCTATAGAATGACATATCGGGTTAGGTTAGTCCTTGAACTTTTCTTCCAGCTCTAATATTCTTTATGATAAAACAATTATTTGGTATCCTTTCTAGTGTTGAAACACATGATCCCTATGCCTGTTCCTGTTCCTGTTGCACTTTAAGTAGATAATTAGAACTATAATACAAGTCCAAGAATGTTTATTTTCATGGTTATAAGAAGAAGGCTATTATGTCAGTCATAATTTTGCTCTAATGTTAATTTCCCCCCAAGTATCTCATAACACAAATTTTATAGGTATTATGAGGACTTTTGGTCAATAAATCATTCCATTCTAGAGGCTTCTGAGTAGGAGAGATAGTAGCATCCATTTGAATCTGCATCTCTTCACAATCCTCCCCCAAGAAACCATAAGGTTATCAAGGAGCACAAATTAAACCTCACATGACCTATGCTATCAGCATTATTAGGAGGCAAGGAACATGCCAAATTTCAAATTACTTATAAGTAAAAAAAAGAAAGTCCAACAGCAGTTGCTGTGAGCCTGTGGATACAGAGAGTAAAGTACAAAGCAGTTTAAGAGACTATGTAAAAAAAAAAAAAGAGAGCAAGAGAGTGGGTAGAGAGAGAAAGGAATTGAGGACATAGGCAAAATGAAGAAAATTATCCTTAGAAAGAAAGAGCTCAATCAACGCCAAAATATGAACACAAGTTAATATTTAGTAGCTCATAGCACTGACCACAGGTAAGGAACTCAAAATCAAGCAAAATCAAGAACTCCCAAACTCAACAATAAAACACTAAAATATGTGAAAGACATGAAGAGACATTTCACTCAGTAGATAAAGAGATGACAAAACATGATGGAAAATTCAAACAACTAAGAAATATTATCACATACCTATTAGACTGGCTAAAATAAAACTGGAGGGATTAGGGGCAGGAGGAAAAGGGGACGACAGAGGATGAGATGGCTGGATGGCATCACTGACTTGATGGACGTGGGTTTGGGTGAACTCTGGGAGTTGGTGATGGACAGGGAGGCCTGGTGTGCTGCAATTCATGGGGTTGCAAAGAGTCAGACATGACTGAGCGACTGAACTGAACTGAACATAAAAAAATAGTGACAATACCAAATGATAATACAAAGATGAAGGAAAACTGGCTCACTCGTGTAATGCTGATAGGAATGTAAAATGATATAGCCCCTCTGGAAAGGAGCTTAGAAGTTTCTAAAAAGCCTAAATGTGCAACTGCTATATGCAAAACTGGACACTTTTTCCAGATAAATGAAAATTATATTCATTTAAAAACCAATACATGAATGTTTATAACAGCATTTTTTCCCACTTCCAGGTCCTCTGTAACTGTTCTTTTTCTTTAAAATTATTTTTAATTGTGGTAAAATACACATAACATAGGAGAAGGCAATGGCACCCCACTCCAGTACTCTTGCCTGGAAAATCCTATGGACGGAGGAGCCTGGTGGGCTGCAGTCCATGGGGTTGCTAAGGGTCTGACACGACTGAGCGACTTGACTTTCACTTTTCCCTTTCATGCATTGGAGAAGAAAGTGGCAACCCACTCCAGTGTTCTTGCCTGGAGAATCCAAGGGTCGGGGAAGCCTGGTGGGCTGCCGTCTATGGGGACGCACAGAGTCGGACACAACTGAAGTGACTTAGCAGTACACATAACATAAGAGATACCCCACGTCCAAGGAAAGAGAAGCCCTAGCAAGACAGTAGGTGCAGGGGCAGTGGCTGTGCAGTTCTCGAGCAACTGTGAGGAGATACCCCACTTCCAGGAACAAAGGAGAAGCCCCAGCAAGATCATGTTTAGAATCAAACCGTATTCCTGCCAGAAACGCTCAGCGGGCTCAAACAAACCTTGTGAGCACCAGGACCCCACAGAGACTAAGACAGAACTGTGAGTGTCTCCTGTGGAGGTACGGTCAGCAGTGGACTGCCACTGGGACCGGGGCTCTGGGTGCAGCAGACCTGGGTACAGCATAAGCCCTCTTGGAGGAGGTTGCCATTAACCCCACCATAGAGCCTCCAGAACTTACACAGCCCTGGGAAACAAACTCTTGGCGAGCACAAACAGAACCTTGTATGCACCAGGACCCAGGAGAAAGGAGCAGTGACCTCACAAGAGACTGACACAGACTTGCCCATAAGTGTCCAGGAGAGGTGTGGGTTGGCGGTGGTTGGGTGGTTGGTGGCCTGCTGCAGGGCCGGGGGCACAGAGTATAGCAGTGCATGCATGGGACCCTTTGAAGGAGGTCCTCATTATCTTCATTACACCTCCAGCATAGTTAGGCCCCAGTAACAGGGAGGGAACACAGCCCCACACTTAAACAGAAAATTAGATTAAATATTTACTGAACATGGCCCTGCCCATGAGAACAAGACTCAGTTTCCCCCTCAGTCAGTCTCTCCCATCAGGAAGCTTCCATTTATCCTTCTCCACTGGACGGCAGATAGAATGAAAACTACAATCACTGGACACTAACCAAACTGATCACATGGACCACAGCCTTGTCTAGCTCAGTGAAACTATGAGCCATGCCATGTAGGGCCACCCAAGATGGACAGGTCATGGTGGAGTGTTCTGACAAAATGTGGTCCACTGGAGAAGGGAATGGCAAACCACTTCAGTATTCTTGCCTTGAGAACTCCAGGAACAATATGAAAAGGCAAAAAGATAGGACACTGAAAGATGAACTCCCCAGGTTGGTAGGTGCCCATGATGTTACCAGAGATGAGTGGAGAAAAAACTCCAGAAAAAAAGAGATGGAGACGGAGCCAGAGACAGAGCTAAAGCTAAAGCAAAAACAACACCCAGGTGCGGGTGTGACTGGTGATGGAAGTAAAGTCCGATGCTGTAAAGAGCAATATTGCTTAGGAACCTGGACTGTTCGGTCCATGAATCAAGGCAAACTGGAAGTGGTCAGGTAGGAGAAGGCTAGGGTAACATCCACATTTTAGGAATCAGTGAACTAAAATGGACTGCAATGGGTGAACGTAACTCAGATGACCATTATATCTACTACTGTGGGCAAGAATCACTTAGAAGAAATGCAGTAGCCATCGTAGTCAACAAAAGAGTCTGAAATGCAGTACTTGGATGCAATCTCAAAAACAACAGAATGATCTCTGTTTGTTTCCAAGGCAAACCACCCAATATCACAGTAATCCAAGTCTATGCCCTGACCACTAATGCTGAAGAAGCTGAAGTTTAATAATTCTATGAAGACCTATAAGACCTTCTAGAACTAACACTCCCAAAAAGATGTCCTTTGCATTACAGGAGACTGGAACGCAAAAGTAGAGAGTTAAGAAATACCTGAGAGTAACAGGCAAACTTGGCCTTGGAGTACAGAATGAAGCAGGGCAAAGATGAATAGAGTTTTGCCAAGAGAATGCACTGGTCATAGGAAACACTCTCTTCCAACAACACAAGAGAAGACTCTACACATGGACATCACCAGATGGTCAACACTGAAATCAGATTGATTATATTCTTTGCAGCCAAAGATGGAGAAGCTCTATACAGCCAGCAAAAACAAAACCAGGAGTTGACTGTGGCTCAGATCATGAACTCCTTATTGCCAAATTCAGACTTAAATTGAAGAAAGTAGGGAAAACCACTAGACCATTCAGGTATGGCCTAAATCAAATCCATTACAATTATACAATGGAAGTGACAAATAGATTCAAGGGATGAGATCTGATAGACAGAGTGCCTGATGAACTATGGACAGAGGTTCATGACATTGTACAGGAGGCAGGTATCAAGACCATCCCTAAGGAAAAGAAATGCAAAAAGGCAAAATGGTTGTCAGAGGAGGCCTTACAAATAGCTGTGAGAAGAAGAGAAGTGAAAAGCAAAGGAGAAAATGAAAGATATACCCATTTGAATGCAGAGTTTCAAAGAATAGCAAAGAGATAAGAAAGGATTCCTCATTGATCAATGCAAAGAAATAGAGGAAAAAATAGAATGGGAAAGTCTAGAGATCTCTTCAAGAAAATTAGAGACACCAAGGGAGCATTTTATGCAAAGATGGGCTCAATAAAGTACAGAAATTGTATGGACCTAACAGAAGCAGGAGATATTAAGAAAAGGTGGCAAGAATACACAAAAGAACTATACAGAAAAGATCTTCATGATCCAGATAATCACAATGGTGTGATCACCAACCTAACCTAGAGCCAGACATCCTGTAATGAGAAGTCAAGTAGGCCTTAGGAAGCCCACTTGAACTACGAACAAAGCTAGTGGAGGTGATGGAATTCCAGTTGAGCTGTTTCAAATCATAAAAGATGATGCTGTGAAAGTGCTGCACTCGATATGCCAGCAAGTTTGGAAAACTCAGCAGTGGCCACAGGACTAGAAAAGGTCAGTTTCATTCCAATCCCAAAGAAAGGCAATACCAAAGAATATTGCAACTACTGCACAATTGCACTCATCTCACACGCTAGTAAAGTAATGCTCAAAAGTCTCCAAGCCAGGCTTCAACAGTACGTGAATCATGAACTTCCAGATGTTCAAGTTTAGAAAAAGCAGAGGAACCAGAGATCAAATTGCCAACATCCACTGGATCATCGAAAAAGCAAGAGAGTTCCAGAAAAATATCTACTTCTGCTTTACTGACTATGCCAAAACCTTTGACTGGGTGGACCACAATAAACTCTGGAAAATTCTTAAAAAGATGGAAATACCAGACTACCTGATTTGCCTCTTGAGAAATCTGTATGCAGGTCAGGAAGGGACAGTTAGAACTGGACATGGAACAGACTGGTTCCAAATAGGGGAAAAAGTATGTCAAGGCTGTATATTGTCACCCTGCTTATTTAACTTCTATGTAGAGTACATCATGAGAAACGCTGGGCTGGATAAAGCACAAGCTGGAGTCAAGATTGCCGGGAGAAATATCAATAACCTCAGATATGCAGATGACAACACCCTTATGGCAGAAAGTGAAGAAGAACTAAAGAGCCTCTTGATGAAAGTGAAGAGGAGAGTGAAAAAGTTGGCTTAAAGCTCAACTTTCAGAAAACTAAGATCATGGCATCAGGTCCCATCACTTCATGGCAAATAGATGGGGAAACAGTGGAAACAGTGATGGACTTTATTTTTTTGGCTCCAAAATCACTGAAGATGGTGACTGCAGCCATGAAATTAAAAGACGCTTGCTCCTTGGAAGGAAAGTTATGACCAACCTAGACAGCATATTAAAAAGCAGAGACATTACTTTGCCAACAATGGTCCATCTGGTCAAAGCTATGGTTTTTCCAGTAGCTGTGTATGGATGTTAGAGTTGGACTATAAAGAAAGTTGAACACTGAAGAATTGATGCTTTTGAACTGTGGTGTTAGAGAAGACTCTTGAGAGTCCCTTGGACAGCAAGGAGATTCAATCAATCCATCCTAAAGGAGATCAGTCCTGGGTATTCATTGGAAGGACTGATACTGAAGTTGAACCTCCAATACTTTGGCCACCTGATGAGAAGAACTGACCCATTGGAAAAGACCCTGATGCTGGGAAAGATTGAAGGCAGGAGAAGAAGGGGACGACAGAGGATGAAATGCTTAGATGGCATCACTGACTCAATGGACATGAGTTTGAATAAACTCTGGGAGTTCGTGATAGACAGGGAGGCCTGGGGTGCTGCAGTCCATGGGGTCACAAAGAGTCAGACAAGACTGAGCAACTGAACTGAACACATAACATAAAACTTTTAATCCTACCCAATTTTGTGTACAATTCAGTTGCATTAAGTATATTCACATTCCTATGCAATCATCACTGCCCATCTCAAACCTTTACCTTGGAAAACTTTCTTCTCATTAAACAGTAACTCTTCATTCTCTCCAGTACCTGGAAACCACTAAGCTACTTTTCGTCTTTCTGGTGTCTTCCTGCCAGAGGAACAACAAATGAGCCCCTTGCGTGCATGCATGCTCAATCATTTCTTACTCTTAGCAACCCCATGGACTGTAGCCTGCCAGGTTCCTCTGTCCACAGAATTTTCCAGGAAGAAAATTGGAGTAGGTTGCCATTTCCCCAAAACTCCCAAACCCCTAGCTTGTTGTTGGGGTTTCCCGAACCTAACCACTTCAGAAATATTTTTGAAACTCCTATCTAATCATGTTATTCTCTTGCTTAAAAAACATTCTTTTTTTCTTGTCTTTCTACCAATGCATCAAATAACTTGGTGATAACAGCTACATAAAGCCAAAGCCATAGAAATACAAAGAGTAATACCCTAATAATAAGAGACTAAAATGCCACTTTCAGTATAAGACAAATCCCTCCAAAATAAGGAAAGCTACAGAAGATGTAAAAAAATAATAATAATAAATGCTATGGTTATATATCAGACTTTACGCACTGATAATAAGGAATAAGCCTCAGCATCCATGACAAGCCATCAAAATTCATAAAATATTAGGTTATAAAAAAAAAACAGGAAATTTGACCAAGTAGAAATATTATAAACAACACTCTCTGACTTCAATGAATAACAAATAAAAATTAAGAACAATTAAAAAAGAATCCTTCCACCTAAAAAAACAAAACTAATTCCTGGGGAAAATAGGCAAATAAAGTATAACTACAGAATTTCTAGGAAAAGGATAATGAAAATACTACATATCCAGATTTATGGGACATATAGCTTTAGATACCTAATTCAATAAAAGTGAAAGAATAAACATAAATTCAATTCTGTATTCAAAAGTTAGAAAAATAACAGAAAAGAAAGCACAAGGAAAAATAGTCAAAAGACATGAACTGACTATTCATAAAAGTATTAAAACAGCCTAAACATATGAAAGATGTTTAACTTCTGAGTAAGATAAATGCAAATTAAAACAATGAAATACCATTTCTTTTTCTTTTTTTAATATTATTTGGCTGTGCCAGGTCTTAGCTGCGGCACCCAGAATCTTTGGGATCTTGCAGCACGTGGAATCTTTTAACTGTGGCGTATGAAGTCCTAGTTGCAGCATGTGGATCTTAGTTCCCTGACCAGTGTCATACCTGGGGCCCCTGTCGTGGGAGCTCAGAGTCTAGTCACTGGACCACCAGGGAAGTCCCTGAGATACCATTTCTTAACCATTAGATTATCACACATTCAAAAGCTTGACAATACATCGCTTGGCATAGTGTGGGCAAAGAGGTACTCTGTCCCCCCCACTGCTGATGGAAATGCAGACTGACAGCAGCCTCTATGGAAGGGAATTTGGCAGCAGTTAACAAAAACTGCAATTCCCCACTGGTAGGAAGCCACTACACCAAGCAATATATTGATACACTGTGTAATACGGTGTAGGTAAAGAGGTATTATATATGGAACCTACTCTAAGCTGGTTCAAAAAAAATAAAAAATGAGGGCAGGTGGGAAAAGAGAATATGACAAAGCAAATATGGCAAAATGTTAAGCTGTGGTGAACTTAGTTTTAGTAGGCAGAAATACTTTACAGTCCTTGCAACTTTTCTTTATGTATGAAATCATTTCAAAGTTAAGATTTTGTGTTTCGTTTCTGTTTGTTTTTTGGCCCCACCACGTGGCTTGCAGGATCTTAGTTCCTTGACCAGGGATCAAACCAGAGCCCCTGAAGTGAAAGAACCAAGTCCTAACCACTAGACTATCAGGGAATTTCCTCAACATAAGTATTTTAAAATAAGAAAGTCCTATATAGCAAAATATTTCATTTTTATAGAATGATTAGAGACAAGGCCATTTGTTTTAAACATTTTTTTCTGAAGAAATAAGAGATATGCTCTGATAAAGCTATAATTTAATTAAATATCTTTGTTTTTATTACTGATGATTAATATTTTGTGCATAAAAATATTATTTTAAGTTATGAATTAGGGATTCCAGTAGAAACAGCATTCAGATCTGAATTCAAATATGGGTGGACCCTGATCTACTATCATCCAACATGACTTGTCCGGAAGATCACCTCCTGTGGGCTTTGATTTTTCCATCTGCAGAACAGGAAAAGACTGCCTGCATTATACCATTGCAGGGAAGATCAAGTAAATAACATGCATCGAAATACTCTTAAAATCAAATATTACAGATATATATGTAGTAAAGCAGAGGTCCCCAACCGCTGGGGGCACAGATCAGTAGTGGTCTGTGACCGGTTAGGAACCAGGCTGCACAACAGGAGGTGAACGGCAGGCACAATAAATGCAATACACTTAAATCATTCTGAAACCATCCTCCACTCCACCCCGGGTCTGGGGAAAAACCGTCTTTCATGAAACTGGTCCCTGGTGCCAAAGAGGTTGGGGACCTAAAGGTCCTTAGTCAATGATTTTCTTTTCAGTAGAGAGGAATAGTTATACCACAATCTTGTAAAAATGATTTTTTTCCCCTAGATTATATCATCTAGAAGTTATATTTTCAGTTCCATCCTATAGGCATGTCAGAGATAAAACACATAGGTTAAAAGATAAAGAAATCAACATCTCTTTTGGGGAAAACATGTCTTATACACTGCTGGTGAGAATGTAAATAAGTACATCCACTATGGAAAATCATATGGAGGTTCCTCAAAACATGAAAAATAGAACTACCATATGATCCAGCAATTCCACTCCTGAGTATACATCTGGAAAAAATAAAAACTCTAATTCGAAGAGATATACCTCAGTGTTCATGGCAGTGTTATTTACAACAACCAGGATGTGGAAACAACCCAAGTGCCCATCAACAGATGACTGGTTTAAGAAGATGTGGTGTATATTTACAATGCAATATTAACCATAAAAAATAGTGAAATATTGTCATTTGCAGCAACATGGGTGGACCTAGAAAATACCATACCAAGTGAAGTATGTCAGACAGAAAAAGACAAATATTATATGCTATCACCTATATGTGGAATCTAAAAAAAATAATTCAAATCAATCTATACATAAAACAAAAACAGATTCACTGACATAGAAAACAAACTTGCAGTTACCAAAGGGCAAAGGGAGGGGGAGGGATAAATTAGAAGTATGAAATTAACAGATACAAACTACTATACATAAAATAGATAAGAAATAAGGATTTACTGTAAGGCACCGGGAACTATATTCATATCTTAAACTGTAATGAAAATAATCTGAAATATATATATGTATATATAACAATCACAGTTGCTGTATATCTGAAACCAACACAATATTGTGAATCAACTATACTTCAGCATAAAAATTTTAAAAAAGAAATCAATATCCCAGCTGCAAAAAGAAATCAGGTGACTGGCCAATCACCTAAACATTACGGCCTTTTCTTCCAAATGCTCTGATTTTCAAGGTTCAAATGCCCATTGATACCAATTGGCCCTTTGGTACCAATGATTCTTATCACTCAACTTTGACAGAAAGCCCACAGATCTGTTTCAAGGGTGGAGAGAGAGGACACTTATGATCGATTAGCTGGCATCTGTGGATGGTTCTCCCAGCAATTGTTGATATCTAGACCATTTTTAGGTAAAAAAAAAAAAATCACATTTTAGAACCTATAGAATATCTGCTCTTCTTTTGAAAAGGGAATGACACTCTCCTTTGTTTAAAGATAAGAAATGGAATGATTCGATTCCCTATTTTAATTAGATTTTATCAACAATGAAAAAAAGTTTCAGTTCGGTTCAGTCGCTCGGTCGTGTCCGACTCTTTGTGACCCCATGAATCAGAGCACACCAGGCCTCCCTGTCCATCACCAACTCCCGGTGGTTAATTTTGCAGAAACCTCTATTTTTCTTTCTTAGAAAATTTATTATGATGAATATGCTGCACCTTAATTTACCCCTATTTCTTATTTAAAATTTAATTTTCAAAACAGGCTTTCATGTTGGTAAATTTAAAAAATGAGTCAGATGAAGGATGCCCTGGTTCTAATAAACTTGAAACCACATGTCACCCACCAAAGGTGGGCTAACACCGACCAGCAAAGAGCTTGGATGCCTGCCAGCAATGGATGTCAGATGCCAGTCACAGCCCCCAGCTCTCCTCTGAGACTCAGGGCTCGTGAAAGAATCATTCCTTCTAAAAGAGACTGACACTTCATCCGGTTAAAAATCTGAGCCATCAGCTGAGGTTTTACATGCATTCAATGGAACTATTTACAACAATTCACTCTATGATTCATTCTGATATTTACTGAACATCTAATATTGGCAAGGCAGTATGCCAAGTGATTTGAGAAATACAGCTCTGTCTTCAAGGTGTTCATATTAGAAGCAGTATAAATAATGCACAAGACATAACTTGAATACAAGTTCAAAAATGGCAAGGGCTGAGCAAACAGAAAAGCAATGTAGTTAAGGAGTTCAAAGAAGGGAGCTCTTACTCTCTATTAACATTGTAGCTACTTGGGAAGGGAAAATGAACTTATGACTAAGAGGCAGTTTACCATATGATTTGCATATGCTAACTAATACCCATCACACAACAACCCATCACACTACCTTTATCAAGTACTTGCTTCGCTCTGGTCACTGTACTGAGATCCCACAGACATTATCTTATTAAATGCTCACAACATCTTAAATCATTGATCCCTTTACTGATGCAACAAATGAAGCAAAAACAAAAAAACCTAATCTGCCCAAGTTCATGTGAGTATGATATTTAAGAGGAGAGATGCAACTCCAGAATCTTTGCTCTTTCCAGAATCCTGGACTTGTCTAGACTTAGGTACCGAGCTAACAAAAACAGCAGTAATGGATCTCAGGTCCCCAAGCATGTTCTTACAAAGGGAGCTTTCTCCAACCTCTACATTCCAGTAGACCATCTCCACACAGCCTCGGTGACGTCCTCATAGTACTGAAGCGCTCTTCCACAACAGTTATAGCACAGATATTCCCCTTTTGATAACAGTCATGAGAGCCTCTCCTGCCTCAACAGCCTGTTCCAGACAGGTGCTCTGCATTCATCTGGATGTGGCAGCGACAAGGCAACTCAGGAAAAATGCCAGATGTTCCAATGATAGATGTTATCATTATCTATTTTTATTCTGGCAGCTCACTGAGGTTTTTTTTTAATATCATTTTTAGCTGTAAAATATATAGAGAGACCCTCTTATGGTAAAGTCCTGTTTTCTATGAAAAACTTTCACTCTATCAGGCATGAACAGCTTTCTCTTGATTTGTGTCTGAACCATGAGAAAAAAAATCACAGATGCAGACTGCATTGTACTAAGAACATATGCATGCTTTTAAATCACTTTTATCTTACTTTTTACTAATGTAACCCTGAAACATAAAATATGTCCTTTTTTTTTCATTCACTGTTATGGGAAGAACAGATGGTAAAAGGGTTAGATTAAAGTAATACAGCATGTCCATTAAAATAGCCCCCACTGCTGGGGGTGCTTCCCTCAAACAGGAGTTGTGTTTGCTATGAAGAATGGCTTTGGTTTATACACGTCGGAAATTGCCGGGGGTTTTGTCAAGGATAAACATAAGCGTAAGAGAAAAACTAATGTCAAAATCAAATGCATTTTAAGATGACAATTATGCAAGTTATTTTGCTAATCTGAAGGGCTGACTGAAAACATTTGCCTGTGAAAATGTAACTGAATAGCAGTCAAATAATAAAGTCCATTTCTAACATGAAAAACTTTACTACCTAGAAATTGTAAATAAATGAAACTGCAAAGAAGATATCAAGTAGATATTATTTGTTTCATTCCTGCACTGCTATTAATGGTAGGCAGAAATTTTTGCTTTTACTTCATATGTAATTTATTGTCTAATTAATCAACAGCAAGAATAATTCAGGAACATTCAGAAACATACATTAAAAAAGGCTAAATATAACATGATTTCTACATAAGTCTCGCACATGTTTAGCATTGGAAAAGCATCCTCATGAAATTTTAAATGAAATTCTGTTTAATTACATACAACTTCAAAAGAGTTAAGCTTAAGGAAACCTTCAAGGAAAATTAGAGAATGCATTTTAAAAGAAAAAAAATGTCAATCTTGAGTCACATTCCAGAGTCAAGGATGACTCCACTAGAGGAACTACACAATAAATATTTCTGCTTAAACTATAAATAATTAGAAAGCAAATACTGATTCAAAATTTAATCATTAAACATTTTAAATACTTAGGCCATTTCTCCCTTCATTTTAGAAAATGGTATAAATTGTCATCTCAATCAGATGAAGATGACAGTTTTAAAGAATGGGTTCACAAGATTTTTCACTCATTATTTTTATGATCTGCTTCACTCATAGTATATAATCTGTTGTCTTTTGTGACATATTTAGCTTTAACCCACATTTTAGTTATTTTTAGTTCAAAGAATATTTTGGTGAGAAATCTTTCATACCTGTAAGTTCCTGATAAATTTAATGAAGTAGAAACATGGGAAGTTTTTTTATGTACCTCAAATGTGGTTTGAAATGTCATAGGCCTTCTCTTAATCCACCCCCCACAGTTACAAAAATGTTGCTGGGATCTGGTTCGGTCATTTTTCTCACAGAAAAACAAGTATAGTCGACATCTCATTAGCTGTCAGGGTGACGTGCAGCTGGAACCAGCACACAGAACCAGAGGCCGGGTTTTCTCCAGCGTAATTCTGTAAGGAATCCCCTAGACGGTTCCATATGGAGAGAGCTGTTCCCAACCATGAAATCCACAGTCCACATCCGTCTATAAATCCAAAGGTAAAGTCCCAAAGGCTGGCAGGTATCTTCACTGCACTGAAGATTTTAAACAGGTAATAAACATTTAATTAGGCCCTTTAATGTCCTGACACACACAGCTATAAATGATCAAGGAGATCTCAACTTTGCATTGATAATACAGAAGTGGCTCTAGCCCATTGGATAAATCCTGGGTTTCCAGGACCAGTAGCACTAGTTTTAATGGTAATCTTCTTCCCTGATGGGCTTTGAGCATGAGCCAGAACTACTTCCATCTTTTCACTGGTACTGTGACTCACTCTCTGGTTTTTCACATATAAGTGGCAGATTAGATGGGCTTGAATTAGATGGGTGCAGGTGGTGCCACCTGCTCCAGCCCCTTATTGCAGCTTTGTCTGGCCTTCCACTGGTTTATTCTGAGTCTCAACAAAGGACGGCTGCCCAAGCTGCTCTTGGCACTGTCCTAGACTTGGGCCAACAGATTATTGGCAGGCATATCACTGGCCTTCTGCATGCTGAAAGAGGAGGTTATCAGACTTGTAACTTTGTGAAAAGAAACTAAAGCTCAAAGGCTCTCTATTGAGGTAATCAATTTCAAACTGGTATCTGTAAATGAAAGGATGGATCTACTTTCTAATCTTCTAAGTCAAGTACAATAAGGAAAATAATAAGGAAAACTAAAAGAGCACAAATTGTTAAATAATAATAATATACATCCAGAACTTGACCTTCCAGGAAAACACTGCTATAATGTGCTTAAAGGGGTTTTCTAAAAATCTGTGGAGGATGGATGAGTTAAGGAAATCTAAATAAGATATTCAAATCCAACTTAACTCCACAAATTTCCCATTATGACTGGGTCAGATCACACCAAAAACTGTCAAGTAAGGCACTGCTCTCTTGAATTTGACTATTTGGTTTTAATAAGATTTGATTTGATAGGTTTTCTTAAAATAAATCTCCCTGGGCATATTTTGATGGTGGATTCAGCCATCCCCCTGCTTCGCCCGCCTCTGTTCAGCTGTGGGGCAGAATCACAAATTCCAGCCATCATTTCCATTAAGCCAGAAGCAGAGGCTTTCCATTTGATTTAGCACAGCTGCTTTGCCCGCTGCCCAACTTCTTTTTTGACACTAACTCTCCCTTAGATCCAAACCATCCTATGTTATGAAAGAGAGATGTGTTTAACATGAATTATGCCTTACAGCCAGGGATCTGCAGGGATGAGAGGTGGGCTGCAGCTGTGCTTTGGGTGGCTGGGTAGGATTTAAGAAGCTCAACAGGAAAGGTGTCCTTAGGCGAGTACACAGCTAGAGTGGAGAATTGATGTGGTGGGGCTAGAGGTGGCTGACAGATGCAAAGATGTAGCCAGGACCAGGTTGTGGAGATTGGACTTCATACTATAACCAACATAGAGCCTCTTTAGGTTTTTAAGCAGAGCTTGGGGAGAAGGGGGTGGGTACACAACGAAAAGGGCATTTCAGGAAGCTTACTCTGGCGGAAATGATCAGAGACCAAAAGAACAGTAGGAGGCTGATGCAGTAGTCGAAAGTGATGTGTTCTGAAGAGCCCAGAACTGGACAAAGATAGTGGGCATGGGATAGAGGAGGAAATAAGGGTCAGGAAAGATCATGAAGGAACATGACCTGTACAAGGCCTTTTGTGTCCAGAGGTCAAAAACTAAAGCAAACAAACAAAGAAACCAAAATTTTTAGAGACTTTTCCCTTTCTTATGGAAGACAACTATAAAGATACAGTACCATAAATGCACTTGGATTATTAAAAGAATAAGAGAGTTATCTAGAAAGTATCTACTGATCATGGGAATTGGACCCTGGAACTAGGGCTGAGCCCATGAACAAAGACAGGTTTCTGAGATGGAAGGCAGAGCCAAACAGCAGTGTTTCTACAGTAAGTACCCTACATACGAACAAGTTCTATTCCGAGAGTACAGTTATAAGTCCAATTCATTTGTAAGTCCAACAAAGTTAGTCCAGGTACCCAACTAACACAATCAGCCATATAGTACTGTACTGTAATATGTTCATAATACTTTTCACACAAATAATAAAAAATAAACAAACAATAAAGAAAGAAAACATTTTTACTCTTTTGGTACAGTACCTTGAAAAGTACCAGCTACATCACTGCTGCTTTTATGCTTGCTTCCGGACATCCTGGGCTTGAAATAAAGATACTGTGCTACTTACAGTAAAGTACACAAAAGCACAACCATCTCTAAAGGATGTGCACACGTGACAATGTGCATGAACTCACTCACATGATCGGACATGTGAACACACGTTCTCACTATTAGAAAGTTCACAACTTGAAGGTTTGTATGTAGCGGACTTACTGTATAGACACCTCAGGGCAATTATTTTGTAATCAAAACACACACATACACACACAGAGTAAATATCAGTTATCACTTCTCTCTGTGGTTGCACTGGAGATGACAGTGGAGACATGGAGACTACAAAGCCCACTCCAGGACAGGATGTAGATGGTTCTCTGCCCTCGAATGTGAGCCAGAAAACACTTGTTCAAAGTTGTGCTCTTGAAAGAGCTTCAGATTCGACCACATTTAATTCCTCCTCAGCAGGCAGGTGTTTGGTTTGTACTGCAACATTTTGTATTTTGAAAGCATCCTTAAGTTTTTTTTGCATGTGTATCTTTTGCTTCTTTACATAGGTTATAAATTCCATAGTAGCAGAATATTTTTCCTCCTTGGGGTTTTTAATGTCTCTATAGGCAACCAACAAAGTATCCACCTTCTTCTTAAAGTCTTATCCATTCATTCATTTCATTAACATTCAGTGAGTGAATATATGGAGGACACATGGATGCTGGATCAAGGTAGGGGGCAGGTATGAAATAGCTGGTTACTACTTTCAAAGATATTATAGTCTAAAAGAGAAGCTCTGACATATCCAGAAGGCAGTAGAAGACAGATTATTCTAAATAGAGGCACAAAGGAGAAAGTTATATTTCATGAAAGAGGTAGCATTCAGTCCTTAGATGATAGGACGAATTTTGAAAAATAGAGGCAATGCAGGCAGAAATAAATGCATAAGCACAAGCATGGAGGTAGGAAAGGACAAGGCATTCAGCAAAGAGGGAGCAGAGAAGTCTGGCTGGATCACAGGGTTCAGGTAATTTAGAACTCAATTATAGGTGACCTTGAGTAACAGCTAGGACTGTGGCAATTCTCCAAACACTGACATGATCAGTGGTCCTTTAAGGTCAATCTGAGAAGCAGGAAAGACTGAAAATGAAAATTTTCCAAAGTGGAAAGAAAATTAAGATAAGCCCCAGTCCTCTAGCGTGACAGAGCTCCTGGGACACAGGCAGTGGGAGAAGAAGGACAAAGGGGTAAGGAGTGAAAGCACAACTGGAGGTGGAGAGTGAGTGTGGCCTTTGACGGGGCGCCCAAGAGGTTCAGGGCCTTATTGACTGTCAACCTGCAGCCCCACTGCAAACCTTGCAAACAGGAATAATTTTTTTTTTTAGTATTTATTTATTTATTTGGCTGTGCTGGGTCTTAGTTGGGGCATGCAGGATATAGTTCCCTGACCTGGGATCAAACCTGTACGTTTTCACTGGGAGGACTGAGTCTTAGCCCCTAGACCACCACAGAAGTCCCAAAGCAGAAATAAATTTGAACCTGCTGGAAACATCCCAAGGTATGAAGGTCTCTAGGCCTAGAGGCTATTGTCAGCCTCCAACTCCCACCTCCAGATCACTGCTGGAAGGACAAAGGAGCCCCCCCCAAGACACCACCAGAGCTTCACCACTGCCAACGATGCCTTTATCGCATACATGCTACACTGTGTTTAAATTTTTCGTTTACATTTTTATCTCCCCCACTGAATCTGTAAGCCTTCTGGGGAAAGGGCTATATACTGAGGTCATCTCAGCCCTCCTCTGTTTCTTTATCCACCTATCTTATCAACTTCACTCATCTATCAATTCATTTACCTACTCATTCAATATGTTCTAAGAGCTTTTGGGTACCCAAAGCAATCTGGTTATCAAGGGCAAAATCTCCTGTCCTCAAGGATCTTAAAGTCCCCATTTACCACCTCCAAATTTTCTTCCTTTCATCTTCTAATAATAATCTCCTGATATTTCTATAAAAGAGGTGATATCTGAAGTTCAGACATAACCAGAAAACATAAAAAGCCTGTACAGCATAAAAATTTCAGAGAAGATAACCTCTTTTTTTTTGGCAAGATGCATTACAGTTTTTGTTGTTAATGGTCAAGGATTACATGTTTTCATGTAACGTGTAAAACATGAAATGAAGGGCTACCTATCCTAGTGTTGATAAAAGTATTGATACTACGTGTAAGGGAAATTCTTGGTCCTTCTTTTCTCTGTAGCTTCAAAAGTCAGCATAGGAGTCACCGCTGTATTTTTTTGAGGCCAGAAAGAACCTCTGTAGGAAGAGAGCTTCTACCTTCACCGAAAGGAAGCCAGATTGCTGGCAGTGAAAATTAAGAGGGTTCTGTGGGATTATTTAAGGTAACAGATGTGGAGTTAAACGTACAGGTGTTACAGTGTATCTGTAACAAGAGATTAAATACTTTCAGATTTCAGAAGCATACATAGTTTATGCACTGTTATTATAGAATTATACAGTGTATTGCTTATTACTGACTAGGGAGAAAGCAAGAGGAGGGCAGAATGAGGCAATAAAACAGGAGGGCATGCACTGTCTCTAATAAATGTCACAACTATAAACATGCCAGGAGGAAAAGTTTCAAAGGAAACTAGAATCAGGAGGCAATTTATTCATGATTGACGTGGCTACACTATGTCAAGATAACTCCCAACTGTGTTGGAATAGCCATGACTAGTTCCTTCAAAATAGATGGAAGAGACTCTAGCAATTGCTAGAGGTAAGGTCTGAAAAATAAATTCCATAAATTCAATATTTTTAATTCAACAGAACTGTGAAAAAAATAAGTTGCTATATTCATGAATATAAACCCAGTAACAATAAAATACAACTTTCATATTGTTAAGATAGCTCTACAGCAGCACAGTAGCTACCTGCAGAATCTTTGGGAGTTATCTATAATATTTCTTACAACAAATCTTTCAAAACCATTCAAAACAATTTTGACCTCTCTTGTCACGAGTAATACATAGAGGTACAAAGGTGATTGAGTCATTCATTAAGTGACTATAATATAATAAAGTCTAAAATCATTCCCAAGGGCATCTCATACCAAGTGAGGACGTGAAAGTTCATCTACTACTGCAAACTGAGTAGTGACAGTGAATTATAATTTGTGCATGTCTCACATCTTCAAATAAGGGTGCCTAAATAATTCCAAAAAGCAATGGTGCTGTTTGCTATTCATCAAACGTCTGTTAGAAATTTCCAGATATGCCTAATACATAATAGAGCAAAGAGCTTAATAAATAATATTGATAGCATCATTACATCATTTTCATAACTAATAAAAACATAAGATGTTACCTTATGAGCTCAATTTTTTTTTTTTTGCTCTGGAAACAGCCTCTTGAAAAATCTGATGAGAATTTGCATACTAAAAATATGTAAACATGAAAATAACAAAAAGTATAAAAGATTGTATTTTTTTTTAAAAGATTGTATTTTTGAGAGGGGAAGAAGCATTTAAAATTAAATACTATGAAAATCTTCATCATTTTGTAAATAAAAATATATTTATTGTACATCTATTAATATATAAAGGAAAACTCAATACATGTCACTAAATACAAAATGTAAGCTTTAAAATACAATTTCACAGACTTCCCTGGTGATTCAATAGTTAAAAATGTGCCTTCCAGTGTACGGGACAAGGGTTCAATCCCTAGTCCAGGAACTAAGATCCCCCATGCTGTGGGGTAACTAAGTCCTTGCACTACAACTAGAGAGCCTATGCTCCACAACAAAGACCCAGTGCAACCGAATATATATAATTTCAAAAACAAATCTATAATGATCAAATTATATCTATAATGAGAAGAGGTACAAGCAGTCAAGGATAAAAATAATTTTATCCTTCCTTCCTCTACAGTGCTTTTCACTTCAGTTGAGAACTTTAGCTCAGACTCCCCTAGACTCACCCAGGACTATTAAAATGAGCCTCCTGAGTAGTGTGCCTTGCTTCAGCCACCTTAATGCTTCATCTCCAGTTCAAAACCTTTACTGGTTTTCCATGCAACAAAATCCAAATGCCTTGACCTCGCAGATATTTGGCACCAATCAATGACTGTTTCCAAACATATAACCCCTTGTCCTTAACCACAAGGACCCACTCTCCCCCACTTCACCCCCAGTCACACTCAGGGTATTCCTGCATCTCTTCAGAATCTTGGTCTTTCTGAAGTGTCCTTTTCCCTTATGTGTGTATACCTGAATTCTACCCTCATAGCTAGGTCAACAACCCTCCCCAGGCATATAGACTGACATCTCTCTTGAAGCCTTTTGTATACATCATCCTCTGTATGCTCCTCATTCTAGTTCATAACTTATCATTCCAACTGCACTGGAACAGTTAAGGGCATTTCTTATACTACTTTTTTATAGTCTGGCACCTTCTACTCAACCGCTATCCCCATTCATCACAATGGCCAGCATAGCATCTCTCTAATGTAGGCACTCAGCTAGCACTGACTGAGCAACAGGTAATAGCAATAATGCAAGAAAGTTGAAAAATAAGTATTATTCAATAATATAAGAGTGATTTGGACCAAATAAGACTTTTGAGAAGCTACATTCTTTTCTTTTCTTTAAAATTTCTGAGGATGTAGGATTCCAGATGGTAGTACTGAGCTGTTTCCTTTCAGCAGAAATGGATGAGTTTGCCCTGGATGTCATGCTTTGCCACTGTGTTGCCCCAGAGGACCTGCTGTTTACCCGAGGACAATTGTCCTAGGACAATTCACTGCAAAGGCTCTGTCTACATGCATGGTGCCTTGAAAGCAAAGACTGTGTTCCATTTCCGATCTCTACATATCAGTAGTCCATGTACTAGGAACTCAGTGATTGACCTAGCACCATCATTATCTAAAGCAAACACAATTAAAGAATAACCTTTACTAGGTGCATAAATGTTAAGTAAACTTAATTCATGACTGAGATTTCAAATGAGACACAGGGCCAAAATTCTAAAGACTGCATTTATCTAAGAATTAACACAAGAATGAACATTTTAAAAAGTCAAGAGAAACTCTATGTGAACATAGGTGTGTGCACGTGAATGATTTTTATGCATCATAGTACATTTCTAGAAGAAACCACCATTTTGGAGAGGGAAAAAGAGGAAATAGTGGGTGATTTTCTACTTTCCACTCTTCTGTATTACTTTAAAAAAAAAACAAAACTATGAAACATGTACAATTTCAAATTAACTCCTTCTCAAACGAACCCAAGGAGCAGTCTAATGGCAGTTAAAACTTTTTTTTTTTTTTAATGTGTAGACAGTCTAACATTGTGTGCTAAGTCGCTTTGGTCATGTCTGACTCTGCCACCCTATGGACAGTAGCCCTCCAGGCTTCTCTGTCTATGGGATTCTCCAGGCAAGAATACTGGAGTGGGTTGCCATTCCCTCCTCTAGGGGATCTTTCGGACCCAGGTATCAAACCTGTATTTCATGTCTCCTGCATTGGCAGGTGGATTTTCTTGCCACATGGGAAGCCCTATCCAACATTACTGTAAACTATAAAGAAATTTTAGACTTAAGAGCTGAGATGAAAGAAAATGTAGATAGTGAGGTTTTGGAAGCTCAGTGGGGATATTTGGGTTTTGCAGCTTTATTTCTCTGTAACAATGGACAAATTCCTTCTTAGTATTTCCTAATTTAAATTTTTCTTTCATTTATGTGTCCAGCACTCCTATCCATATAAGGATAAAATTACCCAAAGGAGTAACTCATTCTTCCAAGTAATAAAAAGAGACAGTAAAACTCTTTTCCCAAGGTATGAGATAGTAATAAATAAAGCTTCTCAGATACTTAATAAAAAGAAGCAACTCCTCCTCTACAGTAACTTGGACTAAAATGTGCTTTATACATAAAGTGCTCAGTCTTCATAACAGAACGTTTACATTGAAAAATGTCCAGGCATCACATATCTACTCCTCTTTACACTTTGTCAGGGTAAAGAAATCTGGTCTTGGGGGGAGATTTGGAACCACGTGACAGCAGTCCCTTGGGACACAGATCTCATCTTCGCATACCAAGCTAAAATAATCTAGCAAATAGTAGCTTCTTAGTGACCCATGAGCTCAACGAATGACACTTCCTCAAACAGTACATACTTGTTGACGTTAACAGAATTAAAAATGCTCTGATAAGTAAGGAAATAATAGTTTCTGGACTCGCTAGATTGCCATTTTTACTTTAAAAAATTAAAAACACAAATGATAAAGACCACCTTGATGAAAAATCTCCTAATCCCAGTTGGTTTTCTACCAGCCCAGGAATCATCTCCTGAATTACCCTAATGAACTGCAGGAATTGGGACATGGTGCCCTTAAAGAAAAGGATGGTCACAGGGTACCAGGAGTGAAAAATCCTCAGTTCTGTCCTACTTCCTTCAGGCCAGGAGAGAGTTGTGCCTACATTTGACACAGACAAGTTTCTATATCACCGAGGCTGATAAGGAAAAACATTCTTTTCTTCCTTCCAAGCATCAGGACTTGTCTTTGTACCTTGCGGTGTTTCGGAATACCTCCTCTGGGTCTCATCAGCTCACCACCTTGCAAAGATGAGAAAAGGGCTGCTTTTTCTACCATTCCTGCCATCTGGAAGACCCTCTTTGTTTCATTCCTCCCCATAAACAGTCCATCTGTGCTCAAATCTCATGGTGAAATGTACCCTTGATCTTTTGCCTTCACCTCTTAATTTATCCTTTGACTTCAGTTCCTGTCCTAAGATTCCATTTTTCTACATCAAGCTCTTGTTTTCCATATTTTTCTATGCTTGCCCCATCTTTATGATTAATCGTTGTTGAGGAAAAGACTCAGGACCATTCTCGTTGAAAATACAGTTATGGTTTTGACTGCAATGAAGCCTCTCACAAGCTTCATATAAAAGCAATAAACCACAAGATCACTTCGAATTTTTACTAGCAGTTATTTTAAAGGAAGAAGATATTTTTAGAAAGCTTTCCAGATTTATAGAAGTTTTAAATGTATTAAAACCAAATAATTAATTCCAAACAGCTTCAATACTTCCTCCACTGCGAGACCAAACCAAGTCACAGAAAAAGAAAACTGCCAAGTGGCATTGCACCTACCTGAGGGTATGGGGAAGTCCTGGCTTTGGACTTTGAGCTGGAGAGCCTGGACTTGGCCCCCTTCCTGCTGTCAGTCAGGGCAGGAGTGGAGCTGCCTGCATAGGAGAAGGCTGGTTTGGAGGCTGCGATCTGATCCAGGGAGAGCTGCAGCCCTTTGTATTCCGTGTCCCTGCAGGGTGGGAAGACACATCCCTTAATCGGCCACCACAGGAGACGGATACACATATTCTCTTACTGGAAATGACAGTCATTCATACTTGGAGAGGAATCAAGTGAAAGTTAGCCATATAACTGGTTTCCACAAACACCTTGATTATTTTGGAAGTACCTAACATTTAACAAATGTCTGTGAATGTAGCTGCCAAATTATATAATATGCTCATGAAGATGCTTTGATTAAAATATACATTGTTCATTATTTTTACATAGTAGAAAATAAATCTAGAATCCAGTTCTCTGAGCTTTCGTGTCCCTGCTGGTGAGCTATGGATTATAAAGTCTAAAGATTTTCTATTTGTGGATGAGCTCAGCAGAAAACTGACCAACTGATGCTGTCTGATCATTGACAAAAAGAATGTCTTTTATAAGCTGTTCCTTGATCAGTCATCCTGGGTAAACATTCCAAATACCCATATGGCTAGCAAACTAGGGTATCCAGGCTAACTAGTTAAAAATCCTTTTTCAACAGGCTAACTAATTCAGTTACCTGAGGATATACTTTCCCACCAGTTCTTTCTACTCCTTTACTCAATAATTATTTATTAGGCTCCTAAAATATACCAGACTTTGTGCTATAGGGAGATGAAAGGATAAATAAGGCATGTAGAGCCCCCTACCCTTGTGCAGATTACAATCTCTTGAGGAGAAGAAACAATATAGAAATAAGCATAATGACTGCAGGCTGTGATGTGACAGGGGAAAAAGTGTATCTCAAGAGAGTTCACTGAGAAGGTACTGCTGAGGTGTTCAGGGACTAAAGATGACAGCTTGGCCCTGCCCACAGCTACCAACCACCTCAGCCTGCTCCCAGGCAGCAGGAAGTCTCGGCTGACTCCTCGGGTTTCATAAGAGGATATCAATCCTTCCCACTGGCAGCCAAAATAAAATGTTTCAGAGTCTTCCTTATGAGGACTCATGGGAGAATTTTCTCTCAGGTTCCAGAACTAGCCCGGCTGCTTCTGAGTAATTGATTTCTTTTTATCTCACAAGCACTGTGAATCATATCATGCGTCATGTTTCCTTCTTTGCAATGAAGTCAAAAAGCCCTGAGCCCAAGTTCGATGTGTCACCACCTCTAGTGAGTATACAAATCCTCATGGCATGAATTCTGTACAACAAACTCCACTGTCTCTTTATTTTTTTTCTTATATTATTTTTCCTTTCTCAAATGGGTTTACCTTTTTAAACATTCTGCATGCATTTTCCACGCTCTTCAGATTAAGATAGCTATATTGTGTAGCATTTGATAAATTATACACGTAAGAGTGGTTGGCAGATCTCCACCGTTCAGTGACTGTTCATTTACCTTCTTGTCCTTCTCCCTATCTGTCCTGCTACAGAGAGATCAGGCAAAGGCAAAAGTATAATTCAGGCAAGGAGCTCCTCCTCAAGTGACCAGAAATAGAAACCGGCTAAAACACGGCCAATAATATCACTACTACTAACTGGAGAGTAGTGATAGATGTCATCAGATTACAATGGTTTCATATCAAATAGCTCATCTACTCAGAAACCAACACAATTCCGTAAAGCAATTATCCTTCAATTAAAAAATGAACTTTTTTAAAAAGACAAAAAAATTCTCCTTATGTAAGTAACAAAAATTTAGAAGGTAGGCATGCAGTTTGTCTTTTGGGTTTTGGGGGGTCTGATTACCTCACTGGTCTGTTATATGCTCTACTTAACTCCCAAGAACCACACACGGCACAGACTCTAAGCACTCCCTGGTCAGAAACTCATTGCCCGCCAAAATGTGGCACCCATCTATTTTTCTGACAATATCTCAGAATTTTCCTTCATTAGCCCCTTGCTTCATCCAGAATAGTTCTCCTCAAATTGATCTTATACTTTCTTGACTTTCTGTTTCTTAAAATCCCTTTGGGGAAAGCGGGTGCCAAAAGCGGGTAGTTCTTATAAATAACTACCTTAAGTCATACTCACGTCTAGAAAGCCCTTCCCGGGTGCTAAACCCATCCACCCCTTCAGTATGTGTTTACTGAGCATCTCTGTAGTGGCCGTTGGGGGACAGCAATGAACAGAAGAACTAAGTTACCACTTTCATGACCGAGGCACTAGGGCCAGTTCCCGAGGGAAGTGAGGAGGGAACCAGAAGGTTACCTCTTTCCTCCTCAAATCTTATTTTTCAAGGGATTATATCTTATCTTGGCCAGCGGATTCTGAGTTCCTGGAAGACTACCGTCAAGAGCTATTGTGTCTGTTCCAATGGCAACAGGCACAGTAGTTCACCTAGATGGAAGAGGAAGAAGATAAGGTGCAACTAAAAAAGGATTGCTTTCTCCAGTGACTGCTAATAACCTGGAACCCAACAGCCTTTCTCTGTGGAAAAGACCCCTGTGGGCTGTAAGTCCCCAGACACACCTGACCCTGAGGTCACGTGCATGTGACAGTGAGCAAGCTAGGCGCTGACAGGAGGCAGGGCTCCCATCCTTGACCACATTCTGTGTCAAAATGTACTTCTGTCCACTGGACAGTGGAGTATCCACTCAGCCTCTAGATCTGACGGCAAGAAACACATACCTCTGAAAATCAGCTAACTAATTTTTGTCAATTCATTCTTAATGCAACACTTCAGCACAGAGATGTACAAACAAAGGCTACAAGCAGAAAGTAAACAGGATTCACTTTTCTCTTACACACTATCAGACCCCAGAGTATGCATCTTAACCATTGAAAAAGTCCAAAATTTTTGCATAGTTTCCAACCAATGAAAATACTCCAAGTTAAATAGGCTTAAATAAAGTTTGAAAGCCAATAAATGATTGTAAATTCTACATATGCATATGAAAAAGCTAATAGATATAAAAAGTCATACTTTGAACTTTTTCTTTTTTGGCCACATTGTGGCATGTGGAACTTCCCTAACCAGGGATTGGACTCATGCCCCCTGCAGTGGCAGTCCAGATTCTTAACCACTGAATAATCAGGGAAGTCTCCAAAGAGTTATACTTTGGATACACCAATAAAAATACTAATGTTTTGGTGCACCAGAAAAAAAAAAAATCATCAAAACTGAGCAGAAGATCATGAAGTCGAGTAGATTACAGTGTGAGCCTCTTACTGTGTGATAACCTGTCTAGACTTCAATTTCCTCTTTACACCTCATAGGGATGTGCTGAGGTTCAGATGAAACACTGTGAAAAGCTTATTGCACAGTGCTAGAAGATAATACATGCTCAATAAACAGAATGATTTCCACCCCCTAGGGCACTTTTTGGCACCTGCTTTCCCCAGAGCAATAGGTGCACCTTGATAGCAATTGTAATGTTTCATTCCAATACCTCCCTATGACATTTTTCTTTCCTTTCTATCCCAAACTCATTTTGATTTGCTCTGTTCCTTTTTAGCCTCTAAACTCTATTGTAGTGTGCCCAAAATATTTATTAAGTTAATTAGGTTTTTTATTGCTAAGTCACCAAATGAAGACCATAGCACAACACAGACGCGGCATTCTGAGAAGAGTGTTTCTCTGTTCGGGACTCTTAACAGCTCAAAAGATGTGTCAGGATGAAAAGCACAATAAAAAAATACCCACTTAAAGACTTTTCAAGTACGGTTGATGTGCTGCCAAGAGCTGCTCTGAATGGCGGATTCACTGAGAACAAAGCATTTGTTTTACTGTTAGAATTCTATTAAACTGAGTATTTCATTTGTGTAGATTAAAGGTCTAGATACTGATGGGAATCACATTACGAGTTCCATTTCCTTCCTACAAACTCAGACCCAAAGAAGAGTCTGGCTCCCCCTCTCCCTCCTCCCCTAGAGAGATGTATTCTGGTATCACACACATATCCTAAAGGTAGGTGTACACCTAGGAAAGTTGGTCAGTGCTTCCCTGGACAGTAGGACAAAATAAAACATGTGGGTGCACAGATCTTAGACCCTGAAATGAGTATGGAGCTTGACTTAGCTGACTTTAATAAAGGAAGAAGTCAGCCCTGGTCAAGTTTTCTTGAGAAGTGCCACATGGGTCATATTCAGAACCCCACAGGTAACCCTCTTAAGGGCAGCTCTCCCAGATACTTATCAAAAGCTTAGCAAAAGAGGAACTGTAGCATATGCCATTTGACATAGTTTTCAAAATGGCTGTTGATACCAAGTTACTTTTTATTTTTCTCCTTTTAATGACTTGTACCAGCTCTGTAGACATGTTCAGGTACCCAGGCCCTGAAAGCAATGTGAAACAGGTAATTTGCAATCACTAAGACTTAAAGTTTGTCAATCGCATCCATATTTGCATAGACCAAAGTAATCCTCTTATTCCACTATGGACAGCCAGAAATCATTCAATTTGCAGAATAACCATCTGACTCTACTCCAAACTTTATAATAGTCATATACATATTTAGAATTACTCAAATTCCAACTGAATAAAAAGGGGCTATTTTTGCATCATTGGTCTCCTCAGCCTCTCCTTAAGCAATATCCCATGACTACTCACAAGGTAAATGCCAACTTGCAATATGGGAAGCTCAGAGTGATGCCCTCTTGCAAAGCAAATAAAAGATGTCTTCACTGCTGAAAGGTACCGTCAGCTTCAGAGAGATGCGTCAATATCACGTCTATCATTTTGACTGGGAGCACGGCATTCTCTATGCCGACAGCAGCACCAACACATGTATGACCCTTGAAGCAGTTGGAATGAGTGCACAGAGAAGTAATCAACAGTATTTGATCAGTTCATGTTGAGTCAAGATTCTTTGCAAGAATTTCCCTCTTCATCTCTACCTTACCCTATACTGCTTTTATTTTAGATTACTGAATTTTTGCTTCTGTCCTGTCAGTTTTGGAGCTGGCCATTCTGGAGTTTGTTAACTTTTATTCTTAAAAGATGTTGCCAGATTTCCCAATTGAGCTACATTTTTTTAAACAGCTGAAGGTGATCAAATTACTGAGGAAAACGTGGAAACAAAGACATACAATTGATTTGGCTCCAAAGGCGCTGACTGAAATAAGCAGAGGATTGCATTAAACCGTGATCGGATTAAGTAGGAATGACTGTGCCTTATACTAAACTTTTTAATTGGATTCTAGAGTCACTGTTACACGAAGTGCATGACCTTCTTTATATTCTGGCAGAGTTGCAGCCTGGCCACTGGGTAAACCTCCACAGCAGAGAGACCTACTTTCTGTTTCATTTTCAGGCTCCCACGGAGCCCAGCAGAGATAGCTGATAAGGAGGATTCCATACTGTGCGGGGTTCATGAACGAAGACAATCTGCTGGGAAATTAGGCGAAGGCACCCTTGGGAATGTAATAGTCTCATACTAATAAGTGGATTTGTGTTTGCTCCTTGTGGTTTTCTCCATTTGATTTGGTGATTTAATAGTTCCCGAAAAGTCTTGGGTTTTATATAAACATTGTCTCTGCCTAGAAACCTCTTTCTCCTCCATTTTGTAGGTTTCATCCAACATGCTATGGAGTGGACAGCCCCACAAGGGTAAAGGGTGGTTTACCCTTCCCGTATGTGACAGTAAATATTACATAATAGTGAATGAGGTTTACCATCATGTTGTGATTTCAAGAAGGAAAAGCAGGGGTATAAACAACAGGCAAACAGCAACAACTAAAAAGTAAGTCAAGAACTGTAACGTAAGATGTGGCAAAACCAACCATCTTCACAACAGGGATAGCATAACGCATGTGTGCAAGCCCACGACACAAGCTGAAATATAGCTAAGTAGACTGCACATGCTGCGCCTACCTATCCCCTTCCCCTCATTGGCCACAGTGATTCTCCCTGCACTCTCTTTTGAGCTCCTATACCAGTCACTGCCCCTACCACTCACTCAGCACTTATTCTCTCATGAATGGAATATCTAATGAAGTGTGTGGGTACCTGTAGGCTAAGTCACTTCAATCATGTTGGATTCTTTGTGACCCCATGGACTGTAGCCCACCAGGCTTCTCTGTCCATGGGATTCTCCAGGCAAGAACACTGGAGTGCATTGTCATGCCCTCCTCCAGGGGATCTTCCTGACCGAGATATCTAACCCGTGTCTCTTAAGTTTTCTGCAGTGACAGGCAGGTCCTTTAGCACTTGTGCCACCTGGGAAACCCATCTAACGACAACCTCCTAAATATTTTCTCTTCTAATGGTCTTTGTTTACTGTCTTGCAATATATCTTACAGAGAACAAACACTCACTTGCAAATGGTTGACAAAATAATTCTCACTGCAATAAACTGTCATTCTTCTCCAATCCAAATGACCCAAAATTTAAAAATTGGCAAAACTTTCTACATATATGGGAAAGAAATATCTGCTAGGTAAGCAAGTTTATGTGAGGGATTTTTAAATTCCCAGGTTATAATTAATAATAATCATTCTGAAATTCTGCATGTCTTAAATCAAAGAAACAAATCATATGCTACCATTTTAGTGGTATGTATATTAACTGCACTTTAAAAAAATCAAGTTGTAATGCAAGCATGACATATGTGATATTAGGGAAACTAGAATACTAAATTAATGTCATCCTCAACTATGTCTGTAGAACCATTAGAGTCATATTGAAGGGGTGAGTAGTAATAGTGCTTTAAATTCCCAGAGATATACTTCTAAAAATCCGTAAGAAATATCTATGCAATAGAAAAACATAAAAAGGTTGTAAACAATGCACAAATTGCTGGGAAATAACTCTCTAAAGGTTCAGCCTCACTAGCAATAACCTGTGTGAATTCATCAGCTATCAGATGTCATTTTTGCCTTTCAAATTAGAAAAGATTTTTTAAATGACAATAAATCTCAATGAAGACAAGGTAAAATGGGCATATATACATACTACCAGTAAGAGAATAAACTAGCAGTTTTTATCAACAGCCTTAGGTGTGTCTAAACCTTAAATCCAGTAATTCCACTTCTATATCTTATGAAAATAATCAGAGATGGATATCAAAAGGCTATATACAAGGGTGCTTATTAGCATAATTCTTATATTTAATTGTAAATAAGCAAATAAGAGCCAACAATAGAAGCATTATTTAATTATAGCATACCATTGTGATAAATATTATGCATTTTTTTTAGTTAATGTAGAAATAATATTGATAAAGTGAAAAATTATCTTTTTAAAAATTAACATGTACTGTATAGGCATGTATATGGCTGTGATAAAGAGTTGGACATGACTGAGCAACTAAGCACAGCACAGCATAGCATATAATATAGTGGGTGGCAAAAAACTAAAATGTTAACAGTAGAGATCTGGAAAATAGATTAATGATGTTCTTTACATTCTCTTATAACACTGCACATTATCTTAATTTTTCTATAATAAACATGTGTGACTTTTATAATCAGAAAAATATTTCTTGAAAAAGAAACACCAATTGAGGCAAACTTCAGGAATTCCTATCTAATGGTAAATGGGTTCCCAATTTCTTTTCTTTATATAGAAGAAGCCTGGGCTGCTTCTTTGTGAATAAAGTTAAGTTACAAAAGAGAAAGCACGACTAAACTTCTTTTCCCATAGGTTCAACGTCTCATGCGCATCATTTATAATTTTTAAATGTCCACATGTCCTTCTGCTCTCTCAGTGCCTGTACATTTCACTTACTTTCTGATCTATTTTCCACCCTTCCTACCTTCTAGAATTATCTGTCTCTAAAGGCTTTCAAGTGAACTATGGGGCATTTTATTTCCTTCTTTGGAGACTATGACTTAAAATATTACTTATAACTGAAAAAAAGGAAGGGTCACCATGGAGTTTCTTAAAACAGTTTAGCTTCATGTGAGTTATAAATGACATATTTGTCATTGTTTAAATGGCATAAACCCTACTTGGGGGACACATTTCTTGTTCTGAGGAAGTTAATTTTTTATGCTCAGAAATCCATTCTATGCTACTGCTAAGTCACTTCAGTCGTTTCCGACTCAGTGCATCCCCATAGACGGCAGCCCACCAGGCTCCCTCGTCCCTGGGATTCTCCAGGCAAGAACACTGGAGTGGGTTGCCATTGCCTTCTCCAATGCATGAAAGTGAAAAGTAAAAGTGAAAAGTGAAAAGTGAAAGTGAAGTCACTCAGTCATGTCCGACTCTGTGCGACCCCATGGACTGCAGCCTACCAGGCCCCTCCATCCATGGAATTTTCCAGGCAAGAGTACTGGAGTAGGGTGCCATTGCCTTCTCCAATTCATTCTCTACCTGGCTACTAAAGTTTAGATGTGTTTGTGAATTTTCCTGGTCTAAAGTTCTAAATCCTATTGCTTTTACAGCTAGTCTATACTTTATTGTCTTAAGGTGATCTTTAAAAATCAAATAAACAAATGCAAAATGTGCTGCCTCTTTTATCAAAGGCATAAATTAAAAACTGTCAGTCTCTTCTCCCATCGTGAAAACCCCTAATCTGAGTCTACTTCTAGAGAAAAAAAAGCCAAATATAAAGAAGGAAAATGATACAAATACCAATCAAGTTTTTCTTATGTTTTGAAATTTCCACAAATAGAAAATAAAATGCATACATGTCACTCTGACTCCTCTTTTTCATCTGTTTCCATCTGTCTCACCTCTGCACCCTCTCTGTCCATCTCTCTCACCTTTGCTGTCATTTATGAAACAGATGTTTTTTAAATATATCTTCTCTTTAGAGATCTTCCAATATCTGAGATACATGAATAATGGGGGAATCCCTCACCTAACCCCTTACATTTGGTTGAGGTTCCATTCTCACGGGAATAGCTTGCTCACCGAGTTCTTCTGACCCTTAGAAAGTTGATTCATAAACCCTAAAACTCTTTAGCAGAGAGGGTAAAAGAGCACATCTCCTGTTTTCAACTCAACACAAACTCCAGGAATAGAAAAGAAACCTGTAATCACAAAGAAATCATCTTCCCACAATACTGAGAAGTTTCCTTGACTCCCATGAAGATGTCTCAAGAAAATCTACTGGTTGATATTCAAAATCTATCATTAGACACTTATTTCTTTGGCTGTAGACCAATCCTGGGCTTCCCTGGTGGCTCAGATGGTAAAGAATCTGCCTGCAATGCAGAAGACCTGGATTCAGTCCCTGAGTTGGGAAGATCCCCTGGAGAAGAGAATGGAAACCTACTCTAGTGTCTTTGCCTAGCGAATTCCATGGACAGGAATTCCTGCCAGGCTCCTCTGGTGGCAGAGTCAGACATGACTGAGCGACTAACACACACACACACAAGCAAATCCTATCCTCAAGATCTCAGGGTCTCCGAACTCCCCACAGTGTTTGAGGAGGCCCCACAAGGCCAAGCCTCATGACACTGTTGGAAGCTCTGCCCTTTTCCATACAACACAAGATCCTGGCATTTCTGCAGATCACAGAAAAGGTGAACTTCAGGTTTCAAACCCCCTGGGAAAAGATGCAGCAAAAAATGATTGTGTGATGGTGTGATGCTGTGTTTACAAATGCACAAGTCTTCATTTGTTTAACTTAATATTTTAAAATATGTCCTATAGCATTTATTCTTGATTAAACCTATTCTAGATAGTTAATTGTTTAATGGTTTCTTTACAGTTGCTGAGCAAACAGTTCATTCATACCTATGACATATCAAATCTCACAGACGTGTTCTTTAATTGGATTCATTTATTTCTAATCTCCTTAAGTCCTTACTATTGTAATGCTTAACTAAATATATATTAAACTCTATTATTTAAACAGCTAAAATAAATTTGACATGTATTTTATGAATAAGAATTTACAACTCAACAAACATTCTGTTATTATTATGATGTACCTTGGTATTCAGGTTTTATTTTAAATTGCCTGATAAGTAAGTTGTGTTTTAACAAAATAAGTTCTGAACTGCTGCTAGAGATTTTCGATTGCCCATTAAAATGCTAAATTTTTTATTATTGCCATATGTGGAGTCGGTGAGCTTGTATAATACTATATAGAATATATAGTTATAAATAGAGCCCACTCTAAAGACAGGATCAGAGAATGCAATGGCACCTCACTCCAGCACTCTTGCCTGGAAAATCCATGGACGGAGGAGCCTGGTAGGCTGCAGTCCATGGGGTAGCACAGAGTCAGACACGACTGAGCGACTTCACTTTCACTTTTCGCTTTCATGCATTGGAGAAGGAAATGGCAACCCACTTCAGTGTTCTTGCCTGGAGAATCCCAGAGACAGAGAAGCCTGGTGGGCTGCCATCTATGGGGTCGCACAGAGTCGGACATGACTAAAGCGACTTAGCAGCAGCAGCAGCATCAAAGACAGGATAGGCAAGTAGGCAGCTGCCTGCTTTTATGATTTGTAGGGATGGAGAAGTTTCCTTGGCTCCCATGAAGATGTCTCAAGAATAGTCTAGTGGCTGATGCTCAAAATCTGTCATTAGACATTTATTTCTTTGGCTGTAGACAGATGGCTCAGAAAAGGACCACAGGATAAGCCTTATCTATTATCTTTCATTGATTCAGTTTATCAGTTCCTTTCCCTAGAGCAGTGATTTCAAATTTCTGCATGCATCAAAAGCACATGAAAAATGTATTAAAACACAGCTTACTACACTCTACTTCTTAGAGTTTCTCATTTGCAGGTCTAGGATAGAGCTCACAATTTGCATTTTTAACAAGCTCCTGGATGGTGCTGATGCTGCCAGTCAGTGACCACACTTTGAGAACTAGGGCAATTGTTATCAGGGATGAAAGAAACTAACAGAATCAGAGGAAAGAAAGGGCACCACAGGGAAAATAGAAAACAACTGAAAAGGGAGGGAACATTCCAAAGACAAAATTCACACTTCCCCCAGGAACTGCCCTGACTGCATATATTTCACCAAACTACTCCTATCCCCATTCCTGACTATTTGCTTCCTTTCAGCCTCCTCTTGGACACTTCCTGTTCCTGCAGACTCTATACCACTCAGGCTGCAGGGCTTGGTCCTCAGGCTGCTTCTTTATTCAAATCCACTCCCTAGTGATCTCAGTCCCTTTGCTGGCTTTAAATTCCATATGCTGATGATCCCCATCTCTAGCTCAGACCTCCTCAAACTCCAAGACACTCAGATCAATTGCCTACCTGATGTTTCCCTCTGATGAACAACAGGCATCTCAAAATAAACATGTCCACATACAACCCTTGATTGCTGCCCTTTCCTACAAATCTATTTCTTCCCATTATTCACTCAGGTTCCTGAGGCTGCCATTTTTAATTCCTATTTTTTTCACAACTCATGTCCAATCCATCTGCAAATCCCATCAGGCTGCCTTGAAAACATCCTGAACCTGACCCTTCACCACTACCTCCTTCTTTCAAGCCATCATTTTCCTTAATCTGGGTGATTATAATCACTTCCTACCTCGTCTCCCTGCCTCTTCCCATTACCCACCCTGAAGCTTACTCTCCATATCAGCCAGATGATCCTTTCAAAGCTTCTATTACTTTATGCCATGCCTTTGGCTCAAAACGCTCCAATGGCTTCCCAAGGCCTTCAAAAGTCAACATGATCTGACTCTGCCTATTCTAGCATTTCTTTTTCTGTTCTTCCCCTCTTTCTCTGCTCCAGCCACACCTCCTCCGTTCATCAACTTACCAGGATGGTTTCTACCTCTGGGCCTTTGCACTTGCTTCTCACTGTGGAAATGTTCTCCCTGCAGGCCTCCATACGGATGCCTCCCTCCCTTCATTTAAGAGTCCTCAGAGAAGCCTTCCCTGACCACTTCCATCTCTTTGTCCTTCTTAATTTCTTTCATTTTTTGACATCACATAACATATTTCTTTGTTTATAAGTACTGTCTATTTCTTCCCACTAAATCATGTTCCATGAGGGTAGGAACCTTGTCTGTCTTGGTCATGACAGGGTCTCACCACAGAGCTTGGCATGTAAGGCAATGGGAAAAAACTTGCCAGGTAAATTTCAAGAACCATGCCCGGTTTTCAGCAGAGAGGACTATGCTCTCAAATGTTTCTTACCATCCTCTTAATTACAGCCACAGAAATTAAGGTGAATCTAATGATAGAAATGTGTTTATAATGAAGGTCCTATTGAGTCAATGGAAATGAGACACAAATAGAAAAGAGATTATAATGTGAAATGTCATGTAGCGTCTCAATATTTTCCTCTGGTTTTCAATTAGCCCTCACAATAAATGCCACCCTGCACTTTGCTATTTCTTTAACTGCTCTAATTGGAGGAATGAAATTGACACCCACTCTGCCCTCCCCTTTGTGGGCTTCATCCTTCCAGCATTCCTGAGCTGTAACCCTGCAGGGGTCCATTACCCAAATCCGGCACAACAAATAACTTCACTTTGCCAGGACGATAGTGAGGTTTCAACAGCTAATAGAAACGCTGTGATGCTATTAGTCTCTTAATGGCTTTTAAAAATTAAAATGAAAACTCTTGTGTTGCTTTCGGTTAACTCTGGAGGAAAAAAAAAACATGCTGCTCTTTTCCTGCTGTATATTTGGACTCCAATAGCAATTAACGGGAATGTTGAAAAAAGTAAATCTTGTGGGTCCTTACTTTCAGCCATCAGAACACATTACAGTCTCACAAGTGCAGAGAGTGGAATGAATGGCCAAGGAGCAGCAGCAAACTGGAAACCCCTAAAAATGCTCTGAATCCAGGATTCTATTTTTATCGTGGTTTTCAGTAGGAGGAGAGAGCCAGCATATTCTCAGACTGTGTTACCAGAGAATGTTGCTATTCTCAGAGAGATGTTTAAGTGGCAAGGGACTTGGGTTTAAAAGTACAAACACAGAGGGAATTCCACCTTAATGGGTACCATTATGACATCCAGTTCAATGTAATGAGGCTGTTTTCACGATCTGGCCAGCAGCCCATATTAGCACGGCTTTACTGATGTGGATACAACAAATTCTGTTTGAACAAGAAATCCCAGGGAAAAAAAGAGAGAGAGAGAGAGATCTTTTCACAAGCTTTATCTATTTAGCAATCAATCAAAGGAAAGATGTTCTTCTAGTAAAGACAGCAGCTTGCATTTGAATCCTGGTAAAATATTAGATGTTCTAAATAAAATAATGATCTATAGGTGATGCTTACAGCTTGCAGCTGTGTGAACGTGTCTTAAATGTTGGTGCTTAAACTGGTGGAGGGGAGAGGGCTGAGGGATGGAAGATGAGCTGACTGGTTCTGAGTGTACCCAGACTGGAAGGCAATGGAGACCCCATATTGCACAAGAGAGTGAACTGTCCACAGCCTTTGGTAAAAATCTCTGTAAAACATCCTATCAATTCCTGAGTAATAGGTAGAATTTATGAAATTGTAAATTTTGAACTATTCTAATGTCTAGAAATGGCAATTTCATATGTTTCACCCTAGCACGACTTTTGAGAGTCTCTTGTACAGCAAGGAGATCAAACAAGTCAATCCTAAAGGAAATCAATCCTGAATATTCATTGAAAGGACTGATGCTGAAGCTGAAGTTCCAATACTTTGGCCACTTGCATCAATATTGATGCAAAGAGTCGATTCATTGGAAAAGACCCTGATGCTGGGAAAGATTGAGGGCAGGAGGAGAAGGGGACAACAGAGGATGAGATGGTTGGATGCTCCACTGACTCAATGGACATGAGTTTGAACAAACTCCAGGAGAGCATGAAGGACAGGCAAGCCTGGTCATTCATGGGGTTGTAAAGAGTCAGACACAACTGAATGACTAAACAACAACATTCTAGTACAGTTACCAGCTTAAAGACAGCAAGCCCAACAGGAAATCGGGTAGGCTCTGGAGTCTAGGCCCTGGATTGGTATGCTCACTCATGAGCCGTGTTGTACTGACTAAGTCACTTGGTCTCTCTGAGCCTGTGGCACAAAGTAGCCACCCCTCAAACATAAGTCCTTCTTCCTCCCTGAACTTTCCATGCAAGAGAGCACCTGCTCATCCCTCCTTCAGCTTGAGTAGGCCATCATCTTCCAGTCTCTCCAGGGCAAGACAATCTGGGAATTACCCTTCATAAGAGAAAAGCTTAAAATATTATGAAAACTTAAAATAATTAGTGACACTTTCTAAAAATGTAATAAATCTGCAAAGACTACTTTAACTTTAGAGAGATTCTTTAATTCACAATTTGTTGAGCTGCATAATCCTATCAGAAGTCAGCCCCACAAAATACTCAAAAATCCCATTCAAAGCAGAACAGAGAGCTGTTCAACATCTTTCCAACAGGACAGAAGTCAACCTGGGAACAGCTATTCTCTCTGTGGCTCAGGTAGTGAGATACACGGGACTTATCCTGGGTACTGTCCCTGTGAGTATTCAAGCTGGACTCATGAGCTGCAATCACTTTGCTGCCAGTCATGATCTCCATACATGCACACACACACACGCACACACACACAGCTCTCTCCAGGGCCCAGCTCCTCCCATCGCCTCCACTCCCTCCCATCACCTAACCAGAGGAGAGTCTGACCTCCTCTACAAACTTAGCCCCCAGGGATGTCCTAACAGTCCTAAGGTACTTGGGGCCCTCTTCTTTCTAATGTGGGTGAAACACATCCCTCCAGGAAGGAATCTCACTGGTCAGTAAGCCAAGGGGGAAATCAAACTAGTCTACTGCCTGGTGCTTATTTCTTTTCCTGCAGGTATTGTTCATTTTGATGTCCCCAGAATGTAGCACTGTGCCTGACACATTATAGGTGTTCAATAAATCATTTATAAATGCTTGTAGACCCACTAGCCCTCACCAGCTGAAGGAGAGTAACCTAACCAGAGGAGAGTCTGACCTCCTCTACAAGCTTAGCCCCCAGGGATGTCCTAACAGTCCTAGGTACTTGGGACCCTCTTCTTTCTAATGTGGGTGAAACACATCCCTCCAGGAAGGAATCTCACTCGTCAGTAAGCCAAGGGGGAAATCAAATTAGTCTACTGCCTGGTGCTTATTTCTTTTCCTGCAGGTATTGTTCATTTTGATGTCCCCAGAATGTAGCACTGTGCCTGACACATTATAGGTGTTCAATAAATCATTTATAAATGCTTGTAGACCCACTAGCCCTCACCAGCTGAAGGAGAGTTTCACAATCCTTTTCAGATGCATCAGAATGTTTGGTGACTTTTCATTCTTGGGCAACCCTCTGCCTTCCTGAGTTGTGCTGTCCCTCCTTCAGCCCAAAGACTAACAGACATTTATTCCATGTGTACAGGTAAACCAAAAATTATTCTCTTTAACTTCACTGAAATAATCACCCTAATAACTCATACTTAACCCTTGTTACTTTGTAATCAGGCAGAGTTCCAAGAACCTCACACATTTTCTCGTTTAATGTTCACAGTGACCCTCTAAGGTAGATATAATCATTACCCGCATTTTACAGATTAAAAAAAAAGAAAGACAGTGAAGGTAGGCAATTTTTCCCATAGTCCCAGAATGGCATCACTGGGATTTAAAGAGGCAATTAGACCCAGAGCCCAAACTCTTAACTAATAAGCTATATTGCTTATAATAAAAGCTATGTAATAAAAATGTAGTGACATCTCATTTCATTACACATGTTTCAAATATCTTGTAAAACATCCCTATGACTATCAGAGTTTGAAACAAGAAAGTAAGAAACCTAGGGGTTAGGCTGCATCATATTCTAACAGTAGCATTACAATGTCAAATGCAGCTTGAAGGAGGCTTTCCCATCCTGCAATCTGGAACTGGCCACACAGGTTCTTTGCGCTTCTCTCTCCTCCAGTCTGCTGCTTTTTGTCATTCTAACGCCATTTCACATTTACTCCCTACAAATAATTTTTAAAATAGAACCATTACACCACTGTGGCACCATTGTGTATTCATTTCAATAAGATTTATATTTGATGCAGAATATTAACATCCCTTAAAATTTTAAAAATGGTGTTCTATACCTAAAAAATATATTTTTATTACTAAAGTCAGATGAACATGTTGAAGATATACTAGCATTCATTTAGGGAAGGTAATAGCCTTGGGGAAAACAGTTTCCTATCCTGATGGAATGCGCTCAGTTACATCAAGACAGTTCCGGTAAAAAGGTAGAGACACAAAGAAATTCAGCTTAGACAACAGCAGTGGACAAGCACGGCTGGATCAAATTGGAAGAGGGATACTATTGCAGGAATGCTGTGGCTGCTAAGTTACTTCAGTCGTATCTGATTCTTTGTGACCCCATGTACTGTAGCCCACTAAGCTCCTCTGTCCACGGGATTTTCCAGGCAAAAATATTGGAGTGGACTGCCATGCCCTTCTTCAGGGGATCTTCCTAACCCAGGGATTGAACCCAGGTCTCTTATGTCTCCTGCAGTGGCAGGTGGGTTCTTTACCACCAGTGCCACCTGGGAAGCCTGTCCCAAGAATACTTAATGGAAAAAGAGCAATGGGACAAATGTGCAGAAGGCACTGTTTCATCTCAAAAGATCCCACCTCTGCTTCCAGCCCTTAAAATTCTACTCCTTTCCTGATAGCTCTACCCTTAAATTCTGTGCCCTTAGCAAATAGTGCAAGTGGATCACATCATTTCAAACAGGCTAATCTGAGTGTTTAAATATTTAAGTGAAACTCTTATTTTGTCAACTAAATTGTAAACTACCCAAGAGAAGCCAAGACCTCTGCTTCATGTATATACCCAATAAATCACTGCAATCCACCATCCTCTGGAAAACACTGGTGAGGTAGCCATATCAGTCCATGGAGAGAGATGGGAACACATAAAAGGCTCCACTAATCATCAACAGTACCAGTGTCATAGGTTTTATTCACTTTAAAGTTAATTACTGATTTGGTAAAACTGACCTAACACTGGTTCCAACTAAACTAACTTCAGAAATCTGGTTAAAGTTTAATTTCTTAGAATGCTCTTTTGCCCTGTAAAGCACCATTTCACCATGTAAGGCACTTAGGAAATGCCGGTCTACCTCTGTCCAAGCAGAAATCTCAGCTCCCTCTAGAACAGCAGTTCCCAATCTTTTTGGTACCAGGGATTACTTTTATGGAAGACAATTTTTTTTTTCATGGACCTGGGGTGGGATGGTTTCAGGATAATTAAAGCACATTATATTTACAGTGTACTTTATTTCTATTATTATTACATCAGCTCCACCTCAGATTATCAGGCATTAGATCCCAAAAGGTGGGGACCCCTCATCTAGAAATTAACCAAACTATTGAAGTTACCACACACAAAGAGCACAATGCTTGGAGAGGTGTGAATGGAAGGACTGAGGAAGGGAAAGAAAATAGGCACTTAATTTGTGGATTCGAGGATTTTGAAATCCAAATTAAAGAGGGAATTATTCATCTTCTTTCAGAGTATATCAGTTGATGTCACATAGCTGGCAAGAGCTGAACTACCAGGAAGTCCCTTAATAACAAGAGTTAAGATATTGTGAGCATCTGCTTTCTGCCAGCTACTGTGCTATATATACATTTTCTCTTTTAATCCTTTTCAGTTCTTAAAAATGGCTTTCCAGGTGGCACAGTGGTAAAGAATCTGCCTGCAATGCAGGAGACTCAGGCTCAATCCCTGGGTCAGGATGATCTCTTGGAGGAGGAAATGTCAGCCCACTCCAGTATTCTTGCCTGGAAAATCCCATGGATAGAGGAGCCTGGTAGGCTACAGTCCATAGGGATGCAAACCGTCAGACACTACTGAGTGACTGAGCATGCAAGCCATCCTTAAAAAGTGTGTGCAAATGTCTCTATTTCACAGATGGGAAGACAGAGGATCAAAGGAGCAGAGCTGCGCTCAGAGTCTCACAGCTGTTGTGCAGCCTTGCATGTTTGAACCCAGTACATCTGACACCAAAGTCCGTGCCTTTCCCTTGCAGGTTGTTTCACATTATACTGTGCTTTTAAAAAAGCAAAATCACAATTCCAGTGCAATATAACTTCCTAGAGTTAGGTCACAGATGGTAAACAGATGGCTCAGACTCAGACCACAAACGTTGTCAATGCCCAACAAAAGCAGGTTCCTCTCTCGTGGCCCTTAGCTCTGCCCTCACCATGGATCATCTCTCTCCCCTGCCAGCTCCCTGGACCTTGGATGCCTATGGCAGAGAAAAGGAAGTGGGAAGTTACTCCCTTAGACAAAGCAGAATGTTTAATTCCTCCATTCATAGGCACTCAGATATTTCCAGGTTCCATCCAAACTCCAACCAATCCTTTTTGCATGGTAGCTTAAACACAGACACTGGTACTTCAACCCAAATGAGCTTTCAATCACCACCTGCTCATCGGCAAGATGTCACAAGCCAATGAGAACAGAAAACAGAGAGGAAAGCCCTGGATAAGAAGAAGAAAGTAGCAGTCTTTTACTAAATTATCAATATATGCATAATCCAAAAAAAGGAAATCAACTATACTTCAATTTTTTAAAAAAAGATACGCATAATCCACCCCACAACACATATCTTATATGAAACATAACAGGGTTTGCCTCAAGACTACACTAAGTCAGAAGACAAATCATGCTTCTCTGGAGTTCCAGTAAAGCCTTATTTGAATCTGTCCATCCATTCACATGTTTTTCCATGATGTGACTCAAAGATCAGAAACTTTTTCTCTCCGAACAGCCAGAGACGAGTTGTCAGGCTGGTCATTTAGTCAACACCAAGTGGCTTCCATCCAGGAAGTAAAGGGGAGGTCCTGTGAGTCAGTACCCTCCAGGTCAGGATAACAAAACAGGAAGGAGGGAAAGCCAGAGAGGCCTGTGGAAGGGGAAGCAGCCAGACAGCAGCACCACCAAAGGACCAGAGGATGACATACCTGCCCAGAGCATGCTGGAAGTTCTCCATTCCCAGCCCCTGAACATTGCCCCAGGAGACAACCTTTTCTGCCATTCTCCTTCAAAACCAGAAAAGAGCCAGTGCTGCTCCTGCCCCAGTGCCCACCTACCTCTCTCTCTCTCTCTCTAGGAAATAGCCTGCTGCCACAGGAGGTAATTTAGTACCTCATGTGATTTTTTTTTTTTTTTTTAAGGATGACTTGGTTTGCCAATTCAATGACTTTTGTTTGTCAAGAACGTAAAATGTTAAATCTGGTTGCAGAAATGAAATAATTAGTAATATCAATTTTGTATCTATGTAATCTAAAAACAATTTGATAAAGCAAAAATGTTTGCAGGCCACATTTTTTTCTTACAAAATAAAAGTGTCCTTAAGGGGAAAAAAGATACATCCTTAACTGAACGTCATTGAGAAGGTAGCACTGCTAATTTAACCCCCTAAACTGTCAATATCTATACTTATCAATACTTGTGAAGCAGCAACACAGAGGCAGTGTTTTGCTCCATCATGAGTTCAGAGGAAAGCCTATCCAGAAGCTGGGTAGCCTAACCCTGCAGGCCTTACTCATTTAAACCCATTCCTCTCTCCCAGACATTTTCTCCCAGCTCCCAACCGCATACAGAGAGCCAGGGGATACAGTCAACACTCCAGGCTTTAACCCTGGCTTCACCACTTACTCAACAGACCTGACCTCAGCTTCCTCACATAGGAAGTGGGGAGTGTGATCCTGGCCCCAACCACCACACAGAGCTGTCAAAAAAAACAAATGAAGTAATGAACGCGACAGCATTTTAAAGAAATGTGAATTCAACGTGGGGGAAAATGTTGAGTATAAGTGATGAATTCAAGACTACATACGGTCATTTTGACAAAAGAATTACAATTAGTGAAAAGTATATGAAAGGTACGGAAGGTAAGATTATTTAAATGAGTGCTGGTATTACGTACTATAAAACTAAGTGTCCCAACTCTTTCCTTTAACAAATTGTTTTGGTAGTTATAAAATCACTATTAATTACTACTAATAGCTTTGATTGTCAAAAAGTACTACCACACAAATGTGACTTCACTTTGTTTCTATGACAATTCAATTACATAACAAGTCCTTTGAAAAGGACAAGGGGTTTTGATCTTCAATTTTATCGTAATAATAATTCAACACAATTAAGGATCAATCCTGATTTGAGAGTATACATTGGTATATAATTATTATTTTTAATGATCAAAACCATTAAATCTATTCAATGAGTGCTCCATTGATCTGAGGCACAAGAGTAAATTACATTTTGTTGTAGATTGCTAAGTCAAAAGGCGATTCATTTGACATTATTTGTAATATAAAAGGATGGTTTTGCTAACCAGAAAAATAAAGCCCATTTTTTATAACTACTCAAATTATTGGTCAAGTTTTTAGAATACATTTTTTTAAATTTTCTAGTAGTAACAATAATAATTTCACTGGGCCTATAAGTTAATTAAATTTTTTAAAAATTTTAAGTGCTCAAATTAACTCAATACTCAACACACTTGAAAGAGCAAACTAATATGAGCATATTATGTTTACTGCTTTATGGTAAGGATACATAAGGTTTATATTCACAGAATATGCTAACACTTAAAAACCCTTTTTAATTATGAGAACAATGGTTTTATGCAAAGAAGAACAAAAATTATGGGATCTGTGAAAATTACAGTATAGATATCCTCTTTGTCCCACCTTCCCCATGAAGGAAGTATGGCTCCTTCGCCATTTGCCCTAACTTTTCTACAAATTTACAAGATTACCAGTAGATAGCAAGTTATAAGGACCACTAATGTAAATTGTCTCTATTTGTTCTGCCTTCTCTAACACTAAGAAACTGTAACACAGAAAATTACCTTCTATATGTTCAATGAATCACTCTAAAACAGGATGTGAGATTTTCCACTGAAACACTGTTCCATCCTAAACTTAGAAATAAACAGAGAAGGCTTCTTTACCAACAACAAAAATGGTTGAAGATATTAAATGTATCTGATTCCAAAATTACCAAATCACTCTCGAAAATCTTCTTACTTTCCAAGTGAAATATAGCTTTTATTGCTTACAATTCTCATTAGAAGTCTAGTTTAAAATACACTAACATTTTACTACTATATGCTACAGAAAAGGACAAGGGGTTTTCATGTCCCCTCACAATATATCATCTATCAATGAGCTTAAATAAGACCACACATCAGTAAGTACTTGATGAATTTCAGTGGCAGACTGTCTTTAATGGCATCAGTAGACTAGATCTCATGTATATTTTTGCAACCTTCTACACACTGTAATTTGAACACTTTAAATGTGCCATCATAAATGGTATACTGTCTATGTAAGGGAATGTTATTTAAGGATGATGTATCATGATGTCTGTAGTTTATTTCAAAATGATTCAGCAGAGGAAAAAGTGCATACACAAATAGACATAGGAAGAGAGAGACATAAAGCAAATATGGCCTATAGATGATGTGTATACGGATATTCGTTGTACTATTCTTTCAACCTTTCTGTATTTTTGAAAATTCTATGTTTTAAAAGATTTTAAAATGAGATTTTTATATCTTATTGGTTTATCCTTAAGAGTAGATTATAAAAGTTTTGTTTTTAAAACATAAAGAGAATCAAGACCATTCATTTTTCTAGAAATTACTTTTCATAGTTTATTGGGTGTTCCACATTTTCAATTTTCTTCACATTGAGTATTAATGTTTTCCATCTGAACTGCCTATGAATAATTAATACTACTAATTAAACAAACTCGAGGAAATACAAATTCAAGAAAATTACTTAGGCTTTACACAGTATGCTCTTTTTCACACTCTACATTTCTCTGGACTTTGCCCACAGTCACTGTTACTAGCTAGACACTATCTCCATTTAACTCTCCTCTTGAAAATAATTAAGGAGTAAGGCTTTGTCAGCCTGTCATACTTAACACTTATTTCAAAGCCTGTGGGCACTCAAAGTTTATAGAAAGGTTTTTTTTTTAAAGCTAACAGGGTATGTGTGCCTTACAGAGAGTCATGAGCTGGTCAGTTTTTTGGTTATGTTTTTTTTTTTTTTCCTATTTGGGTTTTTTTAGGGGGAAGGATATCCCTTAACAAAGAGCTACACAAGCTTCAAGGAACCTCAAAGACTCAGAGAAAAACTAAGAGAATTTTTAAAATTTAATCATAGTGTCTTCTTTTTTCTCCAGATTTTCAGAATATCAACATTTTGTACAGAGGTCATACAAAGCCAGTATAAGTACCACTGGCCTCTAAAATTCCTACATTCACTGTCACAGCCACTAATTAAAACAAGGTAACTGAATATTTCTCTTCATCATTACTTTTGTTAGATAATAATGACTGATTTTTCTAGGCATATTTTAACTTGAACAATAAATTTACCATCAAGAAATCAGAAAAATGAGTTTCTCAGGAATGTAGCTCCCACCAAAATGTCACACTTTCATTTGACCAATGATTATCTAAAATTCCCTCTGCTTTCATGACATGAAAACCCCCTCAATATTAAAACGTCTAAATTTGGAAAACATCTGGCCTGTCAGGTTATTTGGAGGGGCTTGTGGTTTGCAGTGTAGTGTTTGAAATAGTGTATTTGGAAGGAATTCACTTATCATTCTCAGGCTTCATAGAGAACTAGCCCTGAAAACAAATGTATGTGGTAGTTCACTGCTACCACAGAGAATCAATAGCCATCTATTTAATTTGCTAAGACAATGTAAATTAGTAACTTCCAGCCAGATGTGTGATATACACATCAAACAAACTGCAACCTGTTCATTATGAAAATCCTGTCAACACACACAGAGCCACTTGATGACATTCTATCTTAAGGCAATTTCCACATTTACAGCTATAAAAATTGTTCTCAGAATTTTTATACAAAGAATTGGAGCTGAGACTCATAAAAGGGTAATCAATTTCAGCTTTTCATCTTGTGTGCTTCTGTGTGTTTATTTCTCTTTTCATTCAGCAGTATAAAACATTCAGAAAATCGTGTGCAATGCTATTTTTTCTTCTGTAAATCATTTATGCTCATTACATCTTTTTAATCTGATGTAAAGTTGGGAGCCTAATCCTGCACTCTGAAGAAGTGTGTAAAGTGAAGAATGACAGAGTCAACAAAAGAAAGAAAGTACACTTACCCACTGGAAAACAAAACAGAATATTTCAAAATGATTCTAAACATAAATTAAGTTTACCCATTGGGAGGTCCAACTTGCATTCTGATCATTTATATGGGGCTGTGTGACTATATACCCTGCTGTTTGATAAAAAATGATTACTAACCACAGGCACCCACCAGAGATCAGAGTGTATGTATAATGCTCGTGATGTCTCAGACATACAAAGCACCTTCTTAAAGAATGTCCGTTTCCTTTCCATGGTAAGCAGGCATAATTTTTCACTCTTTAATACTTCTGCTTCACAAAGTGGCTTGTTTTATGAATTATATTTTGCCATTTTCTCTTATGTTTATCTTAATAATGTGAAAAGCTGCATTCATTAAAATAGATGGTTTTGTACCCCCAAATACTGGTATGTTTTCTGCTCTGTATTAAAATCCACAGCCTTCTTGTTATTACAAAAACTTAACAGTATCCATTTCAATACCATTTACTAAAATGAAAGAAAGAAAAAGTTTCTTAATCACTAGCTATTTTTCTTGAATACTGAATCCTCATTTAAGCCAAATTCATTTTCCAAGTCTACTGAATTAAATTTTCTTGTTAAACAGGGCAGAGTAAATAATCTTATTGCCAAGCATAATATTTCCAACTACTACATTTTTAATTTGCTAATTTAAAAGAACATGAAATTAATCTATTCCTCATGGCCAATAGTATAGTCTGAATCAAAATAGCACCCTTTAACCAACATCCTAATGTCAAAATAGCATTCCTACCAAGTGTTCGGTGTGTCAACGCTTCCAAAGTAAGTAACTGCTCAGGCTCTGTAAAATCACAAGAATTTCAACCTACACTAAAAAATTAAAAACAACTACAAGAAGTAACTGCACACAAAAGGGTTCTTCATAAAGGCTTCAACGCTAAGCAATTCTACTTTCACAAACATCATACAGAACGTGTTTTCTCCACCAGCGGATACCAGGACATGTGATCAGCCTACAGGGCCACATTGGCAAACAGAAACAATTATTGTTTCTAGAAAGAATAAGGCTCCGGTGTGGTCACCCGGCCGCCCAGCCAGTCTCATCCGCAGGTGGCTTCCAGGCCGGCTCCTCACTAGACCTAGAGAGGACAGGGCAACAGAAGGGCCCCGCCATGACTTGCAGCCCTAGCTGCCGTGGGGTCTCTTCACTTCCTGGAGGTTAAAGTTAGACTCTCCTGGTCACTTAAACCCTCTTTGTGATTCAGGGACGAATCACTCTCAGAACTCTGAACTTTGGAGACTCTGGTTAAAATTAAGCACTTCAAACCCAGCTTTGAAAAGTGAAACAGATGTCCTGTTTGTTCACTATAAATGGCTCCGTACGTGGGACCCTTCTCCCTCTCTCTCCCGCCCCCCTCCCTCCCTTCCTCTCTCTTCCTGCCATATTAAATTTTATTTAAGAGTGCGCTTAAAAGGTTAAACAAGAGAGAGTAGAAGTCAAAAAATAGACTGCGAAGGGGAAATCTCCCAAACCTTTCTCTGGAACCCAAGGACGATGAAAGGGCTAGAGCTGTCAGCTCCCAGCGCCGTCAGCGCTCGGGGTCAAAACCGACCCCGCCCGGCGGACCCCAGCCCCGCCCGAGGAGACCAGGGCCGCCCGCAGGGGGCCCCGGAGTCCCGGGCGTGCACTCACGTGAGGACGTAGTTGACGCTGACGATGCAGTGCGGCCTGGACGAGCGGCTGTTGTGCACGATGGTCGCGTAGCTCTGCACCCACACCCAGCCGCCGTGCTTCGCCAGGAACCGGTAGTATTTGGTGGTCACCTGCCCCTTTACCAGCACTGATGGAGAGACAGAAGACGGCTCGTGGTGAACAGACTTGCTCCTGAATCGGCCCAAATGTTATCCCTGGCGATGGGGAGTGCAGGGCCCCAGGGAGCCCTAAGAGCTGCGCCCAGGCAGGAGGGAGACACATCCAGAACATTCCCAAACGAACAATTCGTCCTGTTGAGCTCAATGAGTCCTCCGGTCCCTCAAGATTTAAAAAAGAGGGGAACACTTAAAGCTGGGGGATTCTCGAGACTCGACATTCTAACTATGGAAAGTCAGGTGTGGGCATCAACTCCCGGATGCTCACATTCCCGGTCCCGGGAGATGAAGCTCAAAGCAAAGTTGTTTCAAAGCTGAAGTGAGTCAGGGCGAGCTTGCGCCCAGTGGGGAAGCCTTAGATTCCATTTCCATCTTGGGGGAGGGGAGGAGGCGGAACAAGACCCTTCCTGGGAGAACTTCACCTGGGAACTCAGAAACTCCCTCGGCCTGCAGGAGGCCAGGGGATGATTAGGGAGATGAGCTGGGGCCAGTACTGGGGCTAGGCGCGCGGGGTCTCTCCTAGCAACACAGCCGCCCCTTCCGGGTACCAACACCGACCCGCCCCCACCTCCCGCCGGGCAAGGTGGCGTCTTACGCAGGTGGTGGGCGCAGCGCAGGTGGAAGGTGTCGCAGCCGTGAACGTGGTGATACAGAGTCTTCTCAATCAGGTCCTGAGGTTCGTACCCTGTCAGCTCCGCCACTCTAAGGAGAGTAACCCCATGGGATGAACGCGAGTTGCGGGACTGCCCCCACCCCGAACAGCCACCTCAGAGCTGTGCCCACCCTCAATTCTCAGGGCCCCCTCAATCACCTCATCCGCAAAATGGGTCGAGGAGGAGCTCTCGGCAACTGAGCTGGGCCGCCCTCCCGCTAGGGGGGACTCTAGCCCTGACCACCCACCTGGAGTCCAGGAAGATGAGCTTCATGTCCAGGCTGGCGCGGAACATGAACATGTTGCTGTGCAGTTTGATCTCCGTGACCGCGCTGGGAGGCAGCGAGTGGCCCACGGCCACCAGGCCCACGTTCTGGTAGCAGCCATCGAAAGGGGACATGTCCAGGCTGTACTGGCGGATCTTCAGGTAGCCGCTGCAGTGAATGACCTGAGGCGGACGGGGAAGGCCGGAGGCTCAGCCACAGACAATGGTGGGCGCAGCGCAGGTGGAAGGTGTCGCAGCCGTGAACGTGGTGATACAGAGTCTTCTCAATCAGGTCCTGAGGTTCGTACCCTGTCAGCTCCGCCACTCTAAGGAGAGTAACCCCATGGGATGAACGCGAGTTGCGGGACTGCCCCCACCCCGAACAGCCACCTCAGAGCTGTGCCCACCCTCAATTCTCAGGGCCCCCTCAATCACCTCATCCGCAAAATGGGTCGAGGAGGAGCTCTCGGCAACTGAGCTGGGCCGCCCTCCCGCTAGGGGGGACTCTAGCCCTGACCACCCACCTGGAGTCCAGGAAGATGAGCTTCATGTCCAGGCTGGCGCGGAACATGAACATGTTGCTGTGCAGTTTGATCTCCGTGACCGCGCTGGGAGGCAGCGAGTGGCCCACGGCCACCAGGCCCACGTTCTGGTAGCAGCCATCGAAAGGGGACATGTCCAGGCTGTACTGGCGGATCTTCAGGTAGCCGCTGCAGTGAATGACCTGAGGCGGACGGGGAAGGCCGGAGGCTCAGCCACAGACAAGAAACACCCCAAAAAGGTGGAAAAGGGAGTGAAACATTTGCAGACTTTTCTCGGCCACAAACGCCTGTGCCCCACAGCCGGTGCACTGAAGTGTCCACAGTTATGGGGCTCCCACGTGTCTTACGGGACTGACGGTCCTGCCCCACTGGACTCACTTAAGAACTGATGAAAATGCAGAGGCCTGAGCCCGCCCAACCCTAATACATTCAGATCGCCAAGTAGGGCCCTGGGATCTGCATGTTCGCTGCCATTAAACAAGAAAATCTTGCATTCCAGCTAAAGCTCTGGTTCTTAACCTCTGGCGGGAGAGGGGGCAGAATCTGACGCTATGAGTAAACTCTACGAATCTACCGAACTTACCGACTGTTTCAGATGCTTTACACATCCCTAAGGCCCATTACCGCCCAAGGTTAAGATCCCCAGCGTTCAAGGCAGTATTCGAACCCACTGAGACGTAAGCAAGCCTAAAACGCAGTCTCCAGCTGTTCACAAAGTTTAATGGCCCTTGCCATGCACCCGGCCGGCGGCGCTGTGACGTTTGGGGCTGGGGCGGAGGAGAGCCGTCCAGGGTAGTCCTGGCTGCAGGAACCCCTCTCCCCACCCTCACGAGCCTCCAGTCCTGCCCCCTTCGCCCGCACGCTGCTCGGTGGGCGCGGCCGCCAGGAGGCGTGGATCTTCTTTCTCAGCCACGCACCTTGTAGCCGCCGCAGGTGAGGCCCGCGTTCCTCTTTGCCAAGACGCACTTCATCCTCAGGAAGAAGGAGCGCTCGATCTCGTACTCTGCGGGGGGTGGGGAGCACGTGAGACAAGCGGCGGCGCCACGGTCCCTGCCATAGCTAAAGGAGAAAGAGCTAGCAGCTGACTGCGATGGGTCCCGGTGTCGCTCGCACTTGGCTGCCTTACCCTGGACGAAGTGAGAGTGGTAGGGTTGGTGGGCCGTGAGCACCGCTGTCATCTCGTCGTGGTCCGCCGGGTGGATGTACTCGTAAATGCTGTTTCCGGTCAGCTCTACCTGTAAAGAGGTGGGTATCACCGTCTCCGAGGTGGTGGGATGTCCCACGGAGGGGCTGAAAGATTGAGCCAGGGGGTCTGCAGGGGACAGGAGCCTCAGCTCCAGAGTCGATCCTGAGTTCTAATTCCAGTTATGCCTGCTACCTATTGCAATCTATCTAAGCCTCAGTTTCCTTATCTGTGAGAGGAAAGAATAACAATAGTAATTATAGTAATAGTAGCAGTAGTAATAGTAACAGCTCCCTGGTAATCTGAAAAAGATATCATGACATAAATATGTAGCCACCTCCCATGGTCTTTGGTTTAGGCTATAGCAGCTGGAAAAGGCAGCCAAAAGGGCTTGGGGTGGATGCTAAAGGACAATTAGAGGAAGGGGAAGATCACAGACCTCCTGCCAACTGAGATGTTTTCAGCCTGGAAACGAGCGTAGAAACGCTTTGGGAAAGCCCCACCCCCCCCCCACCCCCTGCCTCCTGTAAATATTGAAGGCTGGAGGTGTGGACCACTCACCTACCTGAGAAAGACCCAGGTGGACTGAGGCTGTCTCAGAGATGTACATGATCTTCCCATCTGGGGCCACCACAAAGATGAAACCATCCAGGGTCTGGGGAGACAGAAACCATTGAATGGAGAAAACCTCTGGGCCATTGGGAGAAATTGGGGGTGGGGGAGGGGAGTGATACAGAAGTACAGAGAGATGGAGTAGACAGAGGCTAGCAGGAAGGAGGGGGGGGGGGAAAAAACTAGCCACAAGAGTTCTTTTGTTCATTCCAAATTTGTAAGCATGGAGGAAGTGGTGGGTGAGGCTACTGTCCTCCAAGACTGAGGATTCAAGAAATGAACAAAGCAGACATATCTACACATACACAAACATTCTGGGGGAAAACCATAGCCTGTGATAAGAGGTGGGATGGGTACTAAGAAAACCAGAGGTTTCCTGTGTCAGTCTTGGAGAGTTTCATGGTGGGACATTCTGTAATGGAAAGCGTGCTAGCGGGGTTTGGGGAACAGTAGGCACTGGGAGATGTGGAAGGGCTGGCAGTCTGAAAAGTTTGCAGACAGAAGGCAGTTGGCCAGTGGCTCTGGAAAGAGTCCAGGAGAGGGGGATTTAGGAGATGAGAGTCTTTCGGGGCAGCAAGTCCACACAGTAGTGCTACAGAGTGCATGTGTGTGTTTACACTGATGTAGCAAACTGACAGGCTCTCCACGAAGAAAACTCTTAGACTTTCACCGTTTCTTTATCTTTGTGAATAAGGCTTCAGTCCAGGCTGTGGAGCATCAGGTTGAGTCAGATCCTGCTCTCAAGGAGCCGGAAATGTATAAGGGACAACAGATCTAAAGCCGATATAATGACCATACAGCTGAATGGACAGTGTTGTGAAGGACTAGAGGCTGAGTAGCCTGAGACCTGGGGAAAATCAGAGTGGTCAAAGAACAGAATTTAGAAGAGCTGTCTGAGCAGAACCTTGAAGAGGAAGCCTGAATGTGAAAAGGGAAGAAGGTCATCCTAGACAGAAGAATGATATATAGAAAGCAGGCACTGGGGGAGAGGAGAGGATGCATCTGGTGTATTCAGGCATGATAAGTTTGGTGTACCAGAGATGAGGCTGAGGAAATACACTGGTGCTGGATTTTTGGAGAGTTTGGGATGTCATTCTGAGGAATTCAGAGATGCTTTGCAGGTATCAGGTTCCAACAGAGTAGGGAAATAAATAGCAGGCCTAAATGTGTGTGTGTTGGTGGTGTTTTTTGTTTCATTTTTCTGGCAGAATGTGGACAGTGACCTACAGGAGGAAAGAGTGGAGATGAGGAAATCAGGGATGGTCAAGCCTGAACTCGGTGGTTCAAGGAAGACAGAGTGGGGAAAGAGTCTAAGATGATTCTGGCTGTTGTGGAATTTGTGGTGGCAGAAAGAGAAGCTGAGACTGACTTCAAGATCATTGAAATTTACAGAGGCATGGTGAGTTTTAGTATGAGTGGAAGTCTAGAAGAAGTAGATAGTGAGTTCTTGTCTCGGGCATGCTAAATTTCAGGTATAGGGAGATTTCCATTTGGATGTGTCCAGATGGCAGCAGGAAATAAAGGTTTTTTGCTCAGGAGAGGGATGTCTAGACAAGAAGTCATGCAAATGTGGGGAAAGGAGTTGATATGGTGGTGTTGGCTGAGATAACCCAGGAAGCCTTGAAGCTGTAAGAGGAGAAACAAAGCTGGAGCCTTGGGGAAATGCCAGCATTTACAGTCAGACAGTGGTGAGAAAACCTAGAATAGCAAGCAGAGAAGGGGAAGAATCCAGGAAAAAGTGCTACTTTAGAGACTAAGGGAGAGGCAGAATGTCAAGTAAGCCATGTCACCTCCACCCAGTCTTTGCCCAAATGTCACCTTCCCAGTGAGGTCCTCTGCAACTGTCTTACCACTAAACATAGCCCTCTTCTTCACCTTCTTTTTCTCCATGGCACCACACCACTGTCATACTAGGCAGTGCACCTGAGTGGATTTGCAAGGCTGCTCTCCTTAGAATGTCAGCTCCATGAGGGCAGGGCTTTCTGCCTGGCATACAACTGGCCCTCCTGTGTTTGTGGAATGAACGAGGTCAGGTAAGACAAGAGATGAGCATCTTATGCTGAGCAGCAAAATACAGCCTGTGCAGAGCACACCTTCTAGGAGAGAAGCCATATGCAGTGGTGTGGGAGTAAGGAGAGCTGGGTAAGCCATGGAAACTGAGAGGATCAGTAAGTGCTGTGAGGAGTTTGGGGTGAAGATAAGGGAACAGATTGGGCAAGGACTAGAAGGGGTGACTGTTTGGGTTGTGCTCTCTTGTTTATATTGATAAGGAAAGTTAGCTGGGAATATGGAGGGATTTCGGAGGGGGTCAGTTGCTGAGAGAGAACCGATGGAAGGTCTCCCCGAGAAAGGGGAGAGATAGTGCCTTTTAGTTAAATTCAGGGGTGTGGAGGCCAGACCTGGAAGGGAATGCTCACACAGGCCTCACTTTGCCCTATGAAACTAAAATCTCTTTTGGCCTCTGGGATTGAAGGAGGGACTGAATAGTGATGAGACTGGAAAGGCCAGGCCACTCCTGCCATGAGATGCTGAGCATGCCTGGCCAGGGAGGGAGGACCATCTGAGAGTCCCCAGTCTGATGCTAGGGCTCCCACGTGAGGAGCTTTGGTGGACTTGCATAACAAGAATAAGGGGGTGCAGGGTGGGGTACAAGTGTCAAGCCTAAAAATTCAACGGGGAGTTTTACTATTTTAAATAATTGCTAGGCGACTTACTCCGGCAATGGACAATTTCAAACGGTGTACACTGCAAACAACGTGGTAATGGGCGCCTCCACAATGGATAAACTCATTACCTGGGGAGGTATGTGTGCTACCGCGAGGGTCCCTGCACAGCCTGGCAGGGCTGGGATGAGGGCGCCTGGAGAGAGGAAGGAGCCCCGGGAGCTACAGGAAGCAGATGAAACGAGTTGTGGTCGCGCTGCAACCGGAATGTGTGGGTTTAAAGCACTGACGGGCATTTCTACCAGATCCCAGCTATTTCCGGGATAAATTCTTCATTTCGGACGGTTGTGCAACCCGGGCTTCGGCAGCTTGGCCCAAGGGCTGCGGTTCCCTCTGCCGAGTAGTGTCGGATGGCGCGCCCTCCCTCGGTTCAGCCGTCCTGAGTGTGGCCTTAACGGGCTCCCCTCCAAACCCAGCGCGCCCATTGTCACCTGCTCCTCCCTCTCCACCTGGCCAGGAGACTTCCACACCCAGCGAGGTCAGGAGCCTAACACTTTAACTTTATAAGGAGTCATAGGGACCGCGTGTGAGACGGCCACCTTCGGACAGTTTCCCATTTTCTGGGGAACAGGAAGCCTGGCTCGGGCCCTCGCACACGTGCCACGTCAGTACCTGGAGCAGGTGCGAGCCCAGTTCGCGGCCGACGTTATCCAGGGGGCTGGTCCTACTCGAGTGGCCCCACGCCTCGCCAAGCCCTGTGAAACACAGAGACATCCTTAAAAGATGCACTCCGACCCGGCCGGCGATTTGAGAAGTAGTTTAGAGGGTCTGTCACCCAGGGAAGCTTTCACACACAACCGGACTCCGTCCGGGCTCCCTCCCCACCTGGACCGCGGGATCCCTGTGAGTCAACTGCGGCTCCGCCCTCTCAACTCCAAAGGAGTGTAACAGACGTCAGACTCCCTCTCCCTCTGCACGACCAGCCCCAGCTTCTCAGGAAGGACAGGGTCCTGGATGAGCGCCCCACTCACTCACCCCGGCAGCACCCCAAGTGTTCTCTTTTGAGGGCAGTCTGTGCCCAGAGGGGCCCGACGCAACAGCAGAGCGATAACTTTTGTGCAGGTTCACTAGAAGGGCGAAGGACACTACTTCTCACCCCAAGTTTCATCATCCTTATCACGAGGCCGAGGGTGTCCACATATTCATCGAATACCGCTACCGCGGCCTGCCCAGAACGACCTGAGACTGCGGGCCAAGGCCAGCTCGTCCTGGTGGGCTTCTGATTGGCTGCGGGGCTCTCCAGCCCTCTTCCTCCCCTTGGCCTCTGACTTTAAAACGCGTCGGAAAAATTCGTTTGCTTGGGGATGGCTTCCAGCACCAGCTACCCTCCGCAATCCTTCCTCTGCCTTTCCTCTCTCTCCTAGCAGCCCCTACTTAACGCGTCCTAACCTAAGGTCCCCACCCCCACCCCAAGAAAAACCCAGGAGCTTTTCTGAAAGCCACTTATTTTCAGGTGCTAACACCATCTTACAATATTTACGTCCCATTTTGGACATAGGGAATCATTCCCCTTCTCTAATTCCCTGGCATCAACTACTAACAAAGACTGCCCCTTCCTGTCCTTGATGCTATCACCTTAAGCTCTCTCCAGGCTTTGCCACAAATCAGTTCTCTGGTGATGTCTGAAAAATAAACCCCCCTGTATGCCCGTGGCTCATTTTTCAAAATTTAATATGGAGTCTGCTATAGTACCTGTTTTCAGGAAGAAAATGAAAAATAAGACAGAAGAAACTTGGCAGAGGTTAAACTACTTATGGGTAATATATTTTAACAATGTTGCTGCTGAAATTAACATAACTAGGTAGTCCAATTCTTTTATGCTTCCAACCACTGAACAAGGTTAAACGTGATAAAAATTGGGGGGGGGGGCTGACGATTTACTGAATTACTGCTTTATGGGACAAATGACTATGAAGTACCCAATAACAAACACTCGCATTGTAAATGGGGGTGGGGGCGGATCTTTCATAATAAAATACAGAGTTGGGACTCTTAAAGCGGCTTCCGAAGCAAGCGATCAAAACCCTGGTAACGAGTAACCGTGAGCGCCCCTTAAGCTCGAATCGGGTTTTTCTGGGTGTTTGCACATCTAAATAAATCTAACGATTTCCCCACCGCTCTGCAAACACTGATCCGCCCCCACCAACCCCCGCCCTCGCCGGGACTCCTCTCCTTTCCTCGCGCTGGGCAACTCCTCCTGATTCTTCCTCCCTCCCCAGAGTGACTCCACTGCCCTGATCCTGCGGTCCTCCTGGACAGTTCCGGAGGGCCCTGCCACAGCAGCCGGCACACACACAAACCTTCGCCTTGTTACTTTCCCTTAGCTCCTGCCGTCTGAGTCAAGCTCTATTCCTTGTTTTCACCCCCGATCACATACCCACCCAGAAGTGGCGGGAGAGTGTAGTCGAGGAGGTCGCACGGGGGAGTGGGGAAAGGATCCTGCCAGGAGAGCCCGGGACACGGGTGGCGCTGGCCCTTTGACGCTGGGGCCCAACCGAGGCCTGAAAGCCCCGAGCTTCCTGGGGCGAGGGGCCGGGCGCTCGGCGGGCAGGGAGCTGGCCGCAGCCGCCTTGCGTCTGGGATTGTGACTTCCGCAGCTCCCCGAAGGGTGTGAAACTTGCTCGTGGAGCCAACAAACGCCTTATTCTAAAATTACTAAGGTTCTCCAAAGCGGCTGGGGACACCCGGGAGCCGCCTCCCGACCAGAACCATCTGAAACCCCTTCCCTCGAGCTGAGCTCCGGGTTGAGTACCGGTTCCGAGCTCCCGGCGCCAGCGTCGGCTGGTTGTGGTCTCTGGGGGCGGCCTCATTATTATGCGCCTACAGGGAAAAGTAAGACTTCCCTGCAGGTTAATAAACAGCCGGGCCGGGCCCAGGGTGACAGGAGCCTCCCGCGCCCTCTCCTGTATCCCCCACCCCCTCACCTTTTAAGGAAACTTTTGCTTTCCCGGAGCATTGCCTTCTCTCCTGTTCCCGGTTGAAACCTCCCGCACACGGTCGTGTCTGGGTTAATGTTTTATAAAGAACTGGCTGCCTTCCTCTACCTGTCTGGCTTTTCTGACCTAAGATCAGGGCTCTGAGCTCTCCTTTCAGCCGGCCCAGGACACCTTCCAAGCCCGGGGCATGGGTTTCATCTCTCAAAAAGCCGGGGGTAGAGTGGGAGCAGAGACCCTTCTCCCTGGACCCCGTCACCTTCCTCCCGCACTGACGCGCTCCCACCCCCAGTTTCTGTTGGAGAGGGGGGTAAGCCGAGATTTCGTTCTGCACTTGACCTACCGCAGAAAATTCGCAAATCCTTTGATTGTCTGTTTAAAATGAGGAGGAAACCAGCTCCCTTTGCGGCAGGATTACAGTGGGAACAAGATCTAAAGATTCTCTTGTAATTCGGTGAGGCCGAGGGGACGGGGTTTTGCAAAGGAGAGAAGGAGCTCTGCGAGGGAGGCGATAACTAAATCGGGTTTTAGACAAAAGGATTTTCCCCAGCTAAAGTGGCCGAAGACAAAGGAAAACATAATCTATTTTGGAAGATTTCCAAGATATGCCACATTAACCTTAGCAGATAAATTTTTCTTCTCCCCTCCCCCTCTCCCCTTAAAGTCTGGTTTATCATATTTACATAAGTAGTATTAGAAGGGATGTATCTATTATGGATCTAAAGGACTAGCTCACATTTCACGTGAAACCCCGGGCGAAGTTTCACTGTTGCTTTACCCTCAGTGCGCCGTTGAGCCATTTCCATTTAAATACCCCCTGACCTAAGGATTACCTCAATGGACTGACTGCACGGGTTTTGTAATTTCCTGAAAATGAGATTTCGATTTATAAAACAAGAAACCAATTAGTAACCAAATGAGGCGAAGTAGATCCACTAAAATTGACCTAATCCCACAGGCACAATTTAGGCCCGTTCTTGGCGAATGAATGATGAGCCCCAGTCTAGCGTGAGCCCAAAGCATCATCCAGCTGTGTTATTGCAAGCAGCAAAAATAAATTGATCGAGGTTTTCCTTCGGAATGAGTTTCATACCCTTGACAAAATATAGATTACAGACCAGGTATCTCCTCCTTCACCCAGTCAGGAAGAGGAGGAGAGCTTGTTCTACAGTTTCGCCGTCCCCCCTCCCCTTAATAAATAAACAGTATCTCAATAGAAAGGTGTTCTCCTTGCTGCCCTTCCCGAAAGCCTTCAATTCTTGGATGACAGGGAGCTGTCCCGTGACCTGACCACAACTTGGTGACTGAGACGGCAAAAGCCCTCCGAGACCCCGCGTCTAACTTCTGGCCCGGGGGACTTGTCTCAGCCACCTGGTTTGTCCACAGGGCCTCCGCGTTCTCACTGTGCAACCCTTTCAGCCTCAGAACAAGCGGTATTCGTGTTCCGGCTCCAGGAACCTCAGCGGCTGGGCTCTTTAGGGCAGAGAGGGACGGAGATCAGGAGCGTTTCGCCCAGACCGAGCGGTCTGGAGAGGTCACTGGGCAGGAGGCTGCTTCGCGCACCGAAACGCACTCAGTACCCCCACCTGGGACGCCTGGTGCGGCCTCCCGACGACGCCGGTGGCCGCGCGGGGCTGGGGTTTGCCCCCTGCAGGGTCCCGGGCCCCAGAGTGCGCGTGTGCCCGTGCTCCCCTGCCTGCCTCCGAGACCCCCAGCCGCGCCCAGGGTATCCACTTCCGTCAGTGTGAACCCGGGGTGGAGACCGACGGTCGCCGCGCTGACAGTCTCTGGGCGCTCGTTGGTGCTTCGGCCCCTGAGGTAGGGCTTCCCGGGCGGGGCCGAGCCCGTGAGAACACGAACTGCAGGAACGAGGACAGGCCGGGTGCGGCCAGGTCCCGACTAACCCGTGGGACGGACACGCACGAAGGGTTGGCAATAGTGTGCGCCGGCTGAGAGCCTCACGCAGTGTCTCCCCAAGACTCCGGACCTTCGAGGCTGGCCGGGCTGGGCGTCCGAAGCCTGGCGCGGGCGAGGCCGCCGGGTCTGTCCCGCGGCGCGGGCCTGTCCTGCTCCGGTTCCACTTGGCGATCGAGACGCACAGCTTTGCCCCTCGGGCGGCATCTTGGCTTTAGAGGAGTTTTAGAGGAGGGCCGGGCCTGGGGACAGTGGCGCGCGCAGCACCAGGCTCGGCGGGAGAGACGCCCTCACGCCCCAGGAAGGCAGAAACCAGGGCCCGCGCGGAGCGTGAGGAGACAGCGCGCGGAGGCCGCGAGCTGGCGCACTCTCGGCCACCGGGGCCAAGGCTAGCGGGTCACTGGCCGCCGCCGCGGGGAGAGAATGGGCCGCACCGGCGGCGGGGGCTTCGACAAGGTGCTGTCCCTGGTTTGAGCCACGGAGGTCGAGTGATACCGCTCCGGAGCCGTCTGCCCGATGGCGCTACCCGAGGAAGAAGCTTTGCTCCTCAGTGCTCAGACAATGTTTTAGTGTTTTCTGATTAGAAGGCCCATTGCAAAATAATTGAGTATTCCCCGTCCCCATGCAAAATTTAAAATTCCGTGGACCACAGACTGACAATGAGTGCACAGCTATTATCATAAGGTTTTAGGTGGGACGAAACCTTATTCTCTTGAGAAATACCTGATCCGACAAAGAAATGAGGCAAGAATTCATAGCTTTGAATTCTATGTCCACATTTGTATCTGCAAAACCTGGAATCTGCCAAGATTCCCCCAGATTGAAAAATAACTCCTCCTAGAAATCAGGTTTGTCCCCTGGAAATTTAACCTGATTTTAGTTTCAGAGGAGTGTACCCTGCTTAAAAGTATTCTGCCATAGCTTATCATACCCTGTTTTTATACTTTTGCTGTTGTTGCTATTGTTACTGTTTTTATTAATGATTACTCCCTTTTCCAAAAAAAGTACTTCTTCCATTGATCTGGTCTACAATTTCTAGCACATAAATCTGACTTGCAAATACTCTGCCCAGAGTTTAGTTTTGCACTCTACATTTTAAGTCAACATCAAAACTGGAATTAAATAGAGAAACCCAGCGTGGAGCATAAACTGTGCTTAAAGGCGTTTAAATGAGAAAAACTTCTGTAAGAAAATAAACATGGAAACCTAATGCTCAATCATTTCCCCAAGCAGCAAGAAAAACAGCCTTAAATCACCCATCCACGTGGGAAATGGGGCCTCTTTTCCTCTTTCAGTTCTCAGCCTCAAAAAACTATAAGGTGATTAAAGATTTCAGTCTTGAGGTGAATATTAGAGCAAGTGTCTGTGGAGGTTTGTTTAATCATCCTTTTCTTTCCAGCCTTTGTAGAGACTCCTACACAGTTACTGATTTCAGTTCTGTCATTACTTTTATTTTGCCAAGACATGTTGACAAAGAAATGCAGTAATGTTACCAAGATACTGAATGGCCAGAGATTTGAAAACATTTGATCTTTTCAAAGGCCACACTATGCAAGCCACTATGCCCCCAGTAAAAACTGTATTATAACTGAATAACAAATACATATTTTGATTGAACTTGTTCTTTTTTGTATACCAATCAAGTCATAACATCTCTTTTTTAAATCTTGCCTCTTTGGCTTTGAGAACACCTAAGACATATATATCCAGATATGCCAACTTTTCCTTTGCAAGGCTGTTTTAGAATAGAATATGTTACCACTTGGGATATGCAATTCTAATGATTTCCCACTAATTGTCCCAGAGTTTTTGTTTTTATTTTTACTATGAAATTTCCAATTTAATACTGTATTCTTAATTATTCCAGGGGCCCATATCCCATTCTTCTGTTCCTTCTCCCTTGATTTTTTCCCTCAACAGCTCAATTTTATCTATTGAGATAAATAAAAGCTGAAATTTGCTCCCAGACCAGGGATTTACTAGACTCCTGGGGGCAGGATGGTTAGGAATTGTAGTCAACAAATGGTGGGAGGGTAGCTATATTTTAAGTATCTTTCATTTTTTTTCACGTGTAAGTACGGAAGGATTTCTGTTTAAGTCTTTTGGTATTACAGGGTATTATAAATAAAATGTAATATGAGCAAAACCAGTAAAGTTTTATAGTCATTTTTATGCCTACTAACTGATGCCACCAGATTTAGAATTATTTTAGATTATATATTTTGCAAAATCTATACGTTACATGTGATAGCAGGCTTGTTGTGATGAAAAAGTTACCTTCATCTCACCTTTAAAATTTTGTTGAAGACCTACTATGTGCTAGGATGGCGTAAAGACAGATGTAAAAATGTACTTCATTTTCAAACAAATTCTTTCCATCTCTCCACACTAAACTATATTACCTCCATAAAAAGTGCTCAGTTTCCCCCACTGCCTTGGACCTAATCTTGCCCACCTTTCTGCCTTCAGGCAACCGCTGAACCCAAATTTGGCACCCTCTGCGGTTGTGCTTGGTTCTGCGGCCTTATGATTATTTTGCTCCTTCTGAAAACTGTTAGTTTTATTGTTTGTTGCTGTTGTCCTTTAATATTTTAATAGGATGAATCTGGGTTTTGGACTTCTGAAGCTAATCTAGACTCAAAATTAAAACCTCATCCCTAGGAACCAGCTGTCCGGATGACCCTAACTCACCCGGTGGAGGCTTTGGGTGAGTTATGAGCTCAACAGTAGCTGGGGAAATAAATGATGTGCCCAGAGTTCACACATCGTCCATCCCCTCCTCCCCATAAACTCACACGCATCCAAAGAAGGGAGTGGAAGGAGCGGCCCCTGGCCAAAGCTCTGAAGGAAGGTGAGTGGGGCTGCAGAAAGTACATCGCCTTTAAAGTAGCCACAGGGGACAGGCCTGGCCAAACAAGGGGACTCCAGCGGGAGTCTTCACCCGTGCTCTTTTTAAAATAAATGAGAAGTTGGCTAAGAGGGTTTACTTTTTGTTCCTCCTATTTATCACGCAATTTATAATTTGTGGAGTTAGCATTAAATTAAACAAGAAAGCTTGCTCTCTTAAAACCAAAACAACAAAACCCAGCCCGATGATTCCCTCAGGCCGTGCCTGCCCGGGGTCTACACGACACAGAGGAGCCCCTGGCCCAGCGACTCCCCGGGCGCACTGTCCCTCTCTGTGCCCTCCCGGGAAGCCGATCCGCTATTCTTTTCCTCCGCGATTACTCGCAGCCTCACAAGCAGCACCATATGCTGCTTCTAATCAAACAGCGAGCGACATCGGCACCGATAATTGAGGAGACCCGCTAGAAATCACGCAGAAAGGGAGCCCACTGAGACCGCAGGGGCTGACAAATCACTGCTAATAATCCTGTTAGGAAGAGAGCGGCCAGCGGAGTTCGCAATAGCTTTATTTTTATAAAGTAGGCGCTGACAGTATAAAGACAACGATATCTCTTTTTTAAACAGAAGGCAATGTAGCATAATAGAAATTTTCCCACCGGCAATTCTCAGCACAAGTTAATAGGAAATGTGGTTTTTTATTACATAAGTTGCCCCTCCTTCTTTTTTCTCTTTTCTTTTTTTAAAAAAACTTTTCAGGTATGTTAGGTTTTGATTCCTCTCCTCCTGTTGTTTCCAAGGTCAGATGAGATTGTTCAAGGAACTATTTGTATTAAACATTTGTTTAAGACAAAATGACCATAACACTACTTATAGCTTTGGGCTAAAAGTTGTCCTTTAGTGCTCCTGACTAATTTGAGGGCATGTTTTGCAAGATTTTGATTCAGATAATAACTTGTAGTCAAAATGAAGCAAAGTGAAACTCAAAGCCCAATAGTGATTCTTTCCTTCCCTCTTTTTCCCTAAAAGAAACAACAAATTCCAAACATCCAAAATCAACAATAACATAAATCTCTCTGGGTCAAATAAGACATTCTGGTTTGTAAATAAACAGGGTTCCTTCTCTTGAATTTGTTTGTTTAGTATTCTCTCCTTTACACTTCCAAACTGTCCTTCCCCAGCAAAGACATATCTAAAATATTTTAAAAATCTGTTTATATTATTTGAATGTAAGTAAAGGAAAAGATGGGGAAACAGAAGAGAGACGAGTCCTTCACCTACTGAGTATAAATGGTTTCATACACGACAGTGTTCTATGAAGGCTATTTTGTCCTCACACAGTGAATCTTGATAATCTAAATACATATTTTAAATCATGTCAACAGTTCAGCTATTCTAACTTCTAGGCCTTATAAGACAATTTTCCCAGGGATTCATTTGCCAACCTGCCACCTAAAAGATATTTTCTAAGCAGGCAAGCAATCTTAATTCAATCTTATATCTCAGAAAAAATATCAAGCCCAGAGTTGCAAATCAGAGTTAGTCTCAGACTCTGTGACCATCTGAACAACTCAGAATAAATTTGCAATTAGTCGAGAGACTGGGTGAATTCAGAACATATTTGTTCATGAACTTGCCTGCTCCTCATCTGCTGAATTACTGACATATCGAGAAATTATTATCTCCACGTACATAGGTCTGTTAGACGTAGCAAAAATAGAAGAATTTAGAGATGTTCCTGGTCTCTAATGGATATACTCTAACAAGAGGAATTAAAACAGAAAGTCATGTTTGGGTTAGTAGTACTTCCGACAGAGCCCAGTTATCTAAGTGTTGACAAAAGCACCGTTGGGCTGCTTCCCAATCAAGCATGTCTGATGGACAGAAGAGAAAGTATTAATGGGGAAGTAGAAAGAGCCACAGAAAGGCAATAGAAATTCTAAATCCAGCAAGGTCCTTACTTATTCCAGCATGCTAAACTTCCCTTTGCAGTGAGTGTGTAGGTACATATGCGTGTACTTCTCTGCTGGTAGTGTAGTCATTCACTGGCAAATCACTTACCCCTTCTACCTTTGAAATTCCATCTAGTCAAAGTCACTTACCTTCTGGGAACACTACTCTCATTTTGAGATAGCTGGTGGTGAGTCTGATTATGGATGCTTTGTCCAGCTGCGAGGTGATAGCTGAGGGCAAAGGCAATAATTTAGCCAGTTCATAAAATTCACTGTTTTCCTTCTCCCTCCTAGTCCGGGCAGCATTTTTGGACTTCTCTTTCATCGTGTCTCGTTCTCCCTTTCTTCTTACAACATAAGTTCCACAGATTCATCCAAAATAAAAAATAAACTTTCAATTAGAGATCATATTTGGCAAAAAATATAAAGCATACTTTGACGAGATTTTTGCTTCAGTGTTTTGATGGTAGTGAAAGAACAACGGCGAACAGATTTTTTTTCTTTAAAAATATGGGATGCGAATAAAATTGCTGATCCACTGCAAGCGATCTCGACAATTCTAGGCGTAGCTGGGCATCAAATGCCGGCGGGAACCCCGAAGAGCCAGCCTTTTCTTCGGTTCCGCGCTGCAAACTCCAGTCCTCGGGAGATCAACATAATAATCCCCGACGGCTGCTCTCAGTCCCGAGGCCTTGGAGGCGGCTCCGAACCCCTCGGGGAAGAACACGATTGCCGGACCACTCTTTCAGGCCACTGTGAAGACAACAGCATCGAGCGTCAGACATCTGCGACTCCGCACTCACTCACACGCTTGCCCCAATTCTGGGAGAAATGGCCGGGAAGGGCCTCAGCGCGCCTCCGCTTTTCCTTGCCAGGCTCAGTGTTTTGGTTGGTTGGTTAAGATTTGGAAAAACCAGCAGCGAGACTGAGTCCCCTGCAAATAATATTCGCCTTCTCTCACCCCCGTCAGACACATTCTCCAGCCCCCGGGGAAGTTGCCCAAACCACAAAACACAGGTCTCGGAAGACTCCTTAGGAGCCCCAGGCCAGGCGTACGTTCCCAGGAAGGCAGGTTTCTGCAAATCAGAATTTCTCCGCAGCGCTCTGGCGCCTCTCGGTCCCCCCACTTTTGTAGATCCGGAACTTGACTCTAACATAGGTCTCAAGTCTCAGGGATTCCTCAAAAAGTGGCACTTATAGATCGAGTCCCTCGGGACTGCCGAGGAGGCGACCCAGCGCTTCCCTTGCCCAGCGGGGGCGGCAACACGCTGGGCACGGCAGCGCCAGGTTAACAGGTGGCACATTCGCGACAGCCCCTCGCAGGCACCGGAGGGCGGGAGGCGCCCGGCCTCTCCTCCGCCGTGGAGCGGCGGGCGCCACTGGGCGGGCGCAGGGCATATTCCACTTCACCTACCTTCAGTCCCTGCCGGCGGCAAAGCTTGCGGAGGCGCCCACCTCTTAATTGTACTCATGCCTACCGTCCAACTAAGCCACTCCGCGGGCCTCGCCGCTTCCCACCAGCAGAGAGGAGCAGAGCGCGTCCTGGCTCTCTCTTCTTCTCTCGGTCATGAATTGGGGGATGGGTGCGAGGGAGAAGGGGGGAAGGATTCGGGCTTTGGGACGGGTGAGGTGGTTTTAGAATCCTCCTCCTCGGTAGTTGTTATGAAGGAAGTATTATTGCTAATTGGAAGCCGAAAACGCCCCCCTGTAACTTCTTTATGGCTTTACAGGGTTTAGCTTCAACTTCACTCCCGGGTTCCCTCTCTCCCGCCCTCTCTTAATGCCACTCACAACTCCTCGTTTTTGATTGGCTCGGTGCGTC